>VZSZ01003350.1:264-11095 GCA_013398815.1 Ibidorhyncha struthersii | reverse complement strand
TTTTTTTTTTTTTTTTTTTTTTTTTTTTTTTTTTACTTTGAGATCTCTTTTGAAAGTCTGTATTAATTCTCAACATCAGGAATAATTTCATTGCAGGACACCATATGACCAAGACAGATTTTTTTTTTTAAAAAAGGGCTATAAAAATGCACAAAAGTCAAACTACTCACTAGATTTGCCTTGGCTTTAACGTCTCACTTAAACATCAAGTTTAGCAGAAACGACCCATGTTGGGCCATATAGCTATCTCCATTTTTCTAATGGCACTTCAACTGACTTTATTAAAACTGGTTGCAGAAATCAGTAAGACAGGGAAAACACAACACAGAGCAAGATGAAAACAGTGGATATACAGCAAGATTACTCTGCAATTCCATCAGACATAACAAACCCTCATAAAAGGATGCTCTAACAGTATTAGGGCAATGGTCACCACCATTACCATTTTGTACAAAAAGCTAAAGTAGGAGTTTCAGGAAAAGATGCTGTAAAAGTAGCCAGTAGTTTTTGACACACAGCGTCTAGGTACCAACTCTTAGATTACACTTTACATACACACTTCACAACTACTAAAATCAACAAGGTAAGCTAACAATTCACCACTACCTCTGAAACCAATTAACAAGCTTATAACGTAAATACTAACTTTTCTGGTTAGCATTTTTGACATAGTTGTGTCCACTTACAAGTTGAACCTTTCTTTTGACACCTGTTCCTTAAAAGGTCATTCATAAAGTACTGTTGTTAAGTATGCCATAAGAACATTATGGTTTAGATTTCTCTTTGCTCAAGCTTCTTGCCAGCAGAGCTGCTGTAGTTTAGCTACATGCATGCTGTTATCCCACTCAAGGTGCTAGGCAAATCAGTTAGCTTAACATCTTTTACAGAAGTTTCCCGTGACTTATGAGACAGCCACAGCACACAGGCACTGTTACTAACAGTTATAGTGGCTCACAGGTGGCATCTTGCTTGACAATCATAACTTTACATCTGTGCCTTTGTAACTTCAGAATAGCATCCTGCTGTTAAGCATTTCAGAATACTGATGAAATTGGTCATGTTGACTTAAAGTTAATCAAGTACTTGTTTGCAGAGCAGGACTTCATTACAGTGGCATCTTGCCTAGAGTATCCCTGACTCAGGATGAGACACACACATTACCAACTGCTGGTTTAAGGTCTAATTAGTCATCTAGTAGCTATACCTTTTACACTTCCATGAAAAAAAAAAAAAACAAGACACACTGACACGCAGTGGTTGGATATCCAAAGGAAATTTGCCCTGTAATCTTGTACTAAAGGTTTGTACTATGAACGAAGCATCTCAGATAGCTCCCTTGTCAGTATTAAAATCAAACCAGAGAGATTCTCATATGCCCAGTCCTTGAGCCTCTTCTTACTTGCTGGGATTTCAACAGCACTGCTATACATCATGACATCACACTTCGTATGATTATCGCAAGGGATTCAGATAATACCATCAACTGATCTAAAAATAGTCTTTTTTTTCCATGAAATTCCAGTTTCAGATGGTATCCAAACTTCTGTTAGCTCCATTTCCTAGTTGTGGGGCTCAGAAGCCAATCTCTTCTTGTAAGCTACAGAGCTGAAACAGAAGTCCTGTTGGGCTTGAGACTCCACATGGGTCACGAGGGACGCATTGTCTATTCACAGAAGCCACCCACCCATCTCACTGTATTGAGCAATAGGATCCATTCTCAAAACTGCAGGATGAGGAGATACAACAGATCTGATGGAAAGATGGGAAGACATTACCCACCTTTTTCACATCAGAGAATTTTACAGCAGGAATGTAGGGAGGACATTTCAGATACTACAGCACAATCTTCCCTCTTGTTTCATTTTGCACTCCATTACAGCAAAACTGTTTTCTGCCTACCACATCCGTTATGTCCACGTGAGGAAGAAAAAGAAGGGTACTCTTAAAAAATAGTGTATGGATTGAATGCTATTCTTATTCATGCTAGTCAAGATGAAGATAATGGAGGTTAATTTGAAGTGTTGTCTTCCAAAGTACAGTTCGTCCAGAGATCATTATGGACTATTAAAGTAAATCATGGTCAGAAAGCATATAGATTTCTAATTATTTAGGGTTTTGCATATGCATTTAAAATGACAAGCATGAAGGGCACTATAAAATAGGAAAAAACATCCTTGCGGCGTATATTTTCATAAATTCAGTCATCCTCTTCTCTGCTACCCACAATTAAAGCAAATATGTTTTTACAAAAGTTGAGGTAAATCATTTAAGTCTTTTAAAAGAAAATAACACTGTCTAGAGGCGACAGAGCACTTCTTAAACAGTTAGGAAGCCATAAGCCTAAGACAGGACACTACATTTCCCATTTGCTACTATTTATGTTACATTTTTATCTTAGAGGGTGTAAATATATTTTAAAAGTCATTAACATTTTCCACACAAAACAAAGTTTGAACTTACATGCCCTTACTACAGTAGTGGTTTACGCTCAGGGAGGGAAACATAGGGCTCATACAGCAGGTGATATTGGCATACTGTAACATGGAGATATAGCCACTGCAGTTCCTTACCCTCTACTGAGGATAGATATTTTTGTCATGACAAGTAGTGTACATCGAAAATATTTACCTGTCACAGGCATTTTCGTATTAGAGTCCAGCTGAAAAAAAAACTAAAGGAATGTGACTGTATTTGACAGTCTACACATCTGTAATGGTTAATGTTTCTAAGCAGCTCCTCAAAAAGTAATCAAAGCTGAAGAGTGAAGGGAAAAGCAGCAGATAAGTGAAACTGAGAATCTTGTAATAAAGATAAAAATGCGGTTAGAGGTCAGTGAACGACAAGGGGAGGGAGGAGAAGAATCCTGGAAAATTCCTGGCTTGGTTTTCCTATAAGGGTAGGGCAGAGAGCTGTGAGCAACAAAGATGCTGTCTCCTGGGGAACAAGGGGAATGGGTACTGACAGGATGTCAGGATCAAAACAGGACAGGTGCTCTGTGTAAGTTAAACCCAACTCCAGGACAAGGAAAGGACAAAGCAAGTGTCCTCCACCCCTGCCCCGGCTCCAGACAGCTCGGCAGCAGAGGAATGCCTCTAGCTGCAGCTGTGAGATACAAAGAAGAGAAAGCCCCAGTATCTTTCCCTCCCATCAAAAAGCAAATGCTGTGCTGGAACCAAAGAAACACTTCAAAAGCCACTAGTTCATGGACAAGTATTTAAGAGGCTTTATGGCAGAGCAGAAAGAAGTGGCAGTGCTGTTCATGTGCTCTGCATGTCTGACAACTCACTAGTTGAAAGTGTTAATAGAATGACATCAGGTGCAGTGGGAAACTGGCAACATCGGGTTGAGGAAGAGCCCCATATTTTAAAAGACACACTGCAGATTCAACATCTGGCACGTCAGACCAGGAGCAGGTATTCTGGACTAGAGATCTCCGCAACAGCTGACACAGGCAGGCAACCGAGGCTGCCTCCGAGCGGGACACTGGTCTGGAAGGCACCACCCGCATAGTATTTCCAGCTTGCCTCTGCCATGCCTTCAGACAGGTCACGCCAACGCTCACACCAGCTGTCCATTCCAGCCATGACACGACACAAGTGCTTGTCTCACCGGCACCCACACAGGGCCTAGCAGTAGAGGTCAGGGTCTCATTCAAGACCCCCAAATACTACAGTAACAAATCATTGCTGAGGAGTTGTTTTCCAATACATCAAAGAAAAGACCAGCAAGTCCTAAGATACCAAACGCCCCCACAAACTTCTCTCTTGCTAAAAGTTTAAGTAAACCAAAACCACCACTTGAGTACCTTTTAAAGTGTGATTCTTGGCTGCTGGCAAGAGCTCAGCTCCTTCCCACCCTACCATGGAAAGGTGAGCCTCCTTCCCTTAACTTCTGCGACACAACACAACCCATTGTGCACAAAACTTCAGTACACCGACAGCAAACTCACAACAAAGTCTCCTCCCATAGCACATATCACCTCTTGAAGGTGTGCTCCCTTTACCTTCTAGCCTTGCCTGCAGGGACTGCGAGTTCCTCTGCTTAAGTAAAAACCACAAAGGAGGCAAGCAGTCAGCTTTTCCTGCTAGTAAGCAGCAGGCCTGAAGTAGAATATTATTGTAATTCTTGAGTTATGAGGTCAGACTGAGTTCTCTTGCACCACATCACCTCTACAGATGTCCATCCTACTCGTATTAAAAGGCCTCTAAAGAGTTTTCCACAGTCTCACACAGTGAGTGGCTTAATCCCACATAGCACTGCTGTATTCTGTATCAAGGTGGTTGCCTTCTGGTCTGTTCTTGGGAAACAAGGGAACAGTCACATACCATATTTGTTATGTCAGCTTTGAACATATTTCATTTTGTCATCCCCTTAAGTCTTCAATTCTTGGAAGAAGAAGAAACGCCCAAACACTTTTTATTTATGTTATATCTTGGTTTGAAACCAGCTAATTCACAGGACATGATGTGAGCAGGTAAACTTGTAAGCAAATACAGGCACTGCAGTGAAAGAACACTGGTAGTAAGACAGAAAATTACTTTTCTATTCAGACTATCTTGTAAATTCTTATTAATTCAGTCATTTTCTGACAGATCTTGTTCACTAGAATGAGTTCTGATGAAAGATTTTACCATGCTATTTACCAACTCCATCCAAAAAAAAAAAAAAATCAATGTTACCTTGTATGATAAATAGCCTTTGTTATCGCTTTTGAGTATCAGGTTACCCATTCCAATCCCATTAATAGCATGAAAGCATTGCCTTGTGTTCAGTGACTGTTCTTCATTAGTCCTGTTGCTCATCAGTGCTGATTCCACTAGTTGAAATACATAGTCTCAAACACACAGCTTATTCATTAGAAGATTCTACCCTTGCTTCCAACACAACCAGTGCAAAGGCTTTGACTGACTTGGAGCCATGGATGAAGCCCAAAGCAAGCACACACACTCAACGCTGAGGGAGTGGTTCTGATGACTGAGAGCGCATTTTAAAAAGCCACACGATCGCTTTCTGATGGGCGAGGACAAGGGCATTCCGTTACTGCCATATGTTTCTCTCCAGATGCCTGTTATTCCAGGTAGAAGTGCTGGTTAATGTTGCCAGCCATACAGCTGCAAAGGCACATCTAAGCACTTGGTATCTTGATTCCCAGGATTGACCTTTAAATATTATTAGCTGTGGCATCTTCCTACTTTATTCTCCAGGAAGAGTTTGACACGTGCAGACAACTGTTGAGTTCCTTACTGTCTGTCTTTCTTTCACCTGTCACACTGAAGCAGGAGAAGCAAGACAAGGCTCTCCAAGGATCTTACAAGTCTTTAAGAAGTACTGGCCAAAAAAAAAGTGCAATTTAGTACATAATCAGGGAGTTTGAGTCTAAGAGTACTCTCCCCTCTATTTGCACTCAAAACTGCTTCCTTTACGTTGTTCACTTAATGTCACACTAGTCAAAGTTAACATTAGTATCAATCTATTGGACAACAGCTATGAACTGACTAATTGGCAAATTACACACAGCAGCTTCTCTCTGGCTTTAAGCTTAACGTTAAGAAACACAAGCTGACAACAAAAATACCTACTTTTTAGAAGGCAACAAAGAAAGTTTTGCTCTCAATCTCAGTTTACTTAAAAGGAGGTGATCACAATCAGTATAGGCATGGCAGGAGGGAGGGGAAGGGAGAGGACAGAAAGCAGATATGATCTGTCGAAGATCCCCAAACAGTCCAGTGACAAGAACAACAGACTCTCCAACTCCCAAAGCCACACTGTCTCCCCACTTTGGCAAGGACACAAAACATCTGGCCGCCTAGTGGAATTACAGCCTTTCCTTATCCGTGCTTATGAAACTGCTGACTGATGATAAAACAAAGTTTCAAAAGGTTGCTCCGGAAACTCCAAACTCCCTTTGAATAATGGCTTGGAAACACTGACAAACACTTCAGGAGTCCAAAAAAAAAAAAAAATCTTTTAGCAAAAACCTTTTCAGTTCAGTTGAAACAAAAGGAAGTTGCAGCTCTTTAAAGATTAAAGGGAAGCATACAATAAGAAGAAAGTACCAACACTGCCTCACCATTTTAAAACTGGACAATCTCGAGAGGCAGCAAGGTGCATGCTGGAAACGTATCAGGTACTGTTGCAGTAAGGGAAGTAAGATGCAAGGTTACACCTAGTACAGCTTTTGAAGCATGTAAATGAATTCAAACTACAACGTCAGCCCTGGAGCAAGGGCAGAAGCTGGATGGAAGTCAGTTACGTTACGCATTTCTAGAAGTTTCCCTCCTCTTTCCTTTCAGAGGTAGTAAGGCATTAAAATCTGATGTCTCAAAATACCAAAAAACCATCATGACTGCCGGCACTGAGAGAAAGAACTACCCTTTCAAAGGCATGAATGTCACATTACAGTACAAAGGCAGAAGTAATACGACAGCAGAGGACAACATTCAAGCTTACCTTCGGAACTGTGCTGCTTGTTTGCAGGTGAAAAGCAAATCCTGGAGTGCCTCACAATTTTTTCAAAGCTCAAATATCCTCTTAGTGCATCTGCATGATCATTTTCCATTCATAAAGAAGGTTAAACCCTCTTAACTGAAACACCCGTTACTCTATATACAGTACTTATCCCAATCCTCAAAACGAACGTCAGCCTCGCACAGCAAATCTTCAGGTATCTTTACAGGTTATCAGTAGTTTACTTTTAGTCTCCGAGTTCCAGTATCTGGGACTATAGAGAGCACGCAGGCCATGAGCTGAAGATTCAGCTGGCAACCATGAGTCGAGACCTGTCTTGTGCACAGTGGACTTCAATATCAGAATTTAAGTAAAAACATAAATTATAATACTCTGAATTGGCAGCATCCTTGTTTACCATAATGCACAAGTACCCAGATTTTTTTATTTGTTACCGTGGATTAAGCTGTGGAGTGTTTCTCCAAACGCAATCTGAAATAGCACAATGTGATTGGCTCCACTTTTATCTTTACTAGTAACATTTTGGAACTAAAACTAACTCAGCAGCAATGTATATTGCTACCTTTGCAGACAGTTGAGTGATCTGTTAACTATCCCATGTGTACTGGGAAAAAAGAATTCACTATTTTTTTTTTCCTAAATATTTACTCATTTAAATTACAGTCCTAGTTTGTTACACACAAAGAGCAGACTACAGAGATGACCTTCTGTCCTCATTACCATTCTTCCCTTATTGTGCTAAAGATAGCATAGAGTAAAAATAAATAAATCCTCAACAGCATTAGGAATTAGACAATGTCATGTTGAAAGATACCCTAAATGACAAGCCTTATCTTTCTTACTGGCTGGCACAGCAGGGGGGCTCTGACCCATAGAGGGGAGATAGCATTTAAGCCTTCGCTAGGTGGTCTCTTTGCAGTAGGCTCCATTCCCAGCTGTAATTGCTTGTCAGCCCTAACTGGATGCCTGAACACTCTGGAATAGTTCAGCAAAGTATTTAAACAGATGGATGGTACAGGCCACTGGAACAAAACTCGGTTTTTCTCCGGCCACAGCCCTCTTTCAGCACATTCCTTTGAAGTCTGTGCCACTGAGGAATCAACAACAGCTGAGAAACATGTGTTATCATACAACATTGAGCGCAGCAACAATATTGCACAGCAAGATGCTTTTGTTCAATAATCCTGGACTATAGAAAGCATTACAATGTCTATTGCTGTGGGTAAGCCCTTTTTTGAAGCATGACAAGGAAATAAACAGATTCCTCCTCCCTTTACAGAGCAACTCAAAAGTAAAACGGTGAATTAAGTGGATTTCTTAAATGCCTCCCATCTGAAAGCTTACAGTGCCCACCTCCTCAAGTCCTCTCAGATATATTCAATGCTCTCCATATATTTACATTATCACAGAGACCACTAGATGCTTACCGAGATCCGAGTGAAGTAACAGCCCAGGCTGCAGTCCCCACGGCAGATGCTACAAGCCTCCGTGAGCTACGGCTCAAACCCACCCTTCTTTTCCAAGCAGGAAAAGTTCTGTGATCCCAGCTTCCTGGGAAATGAACCCGAGACAGCAGGAATGGCACGGCACCGCTCAACACAGGCAGGCTAGTCTCCCTTCTCCTCATATTTTATCAGTACAGAGAAAGATGACATACAGTCCTCAGAACAGTAACAGGAGAGAACATGAACATCCTCTCATCAGCCAGGAAAAGTATTCTTGTCAAAGCTGCGAGATCACCATACACTTTGAAGGGGGTTAGAAAGGATAGCAAGAATTAGTTATTTATGAAACTGAATTTGAAACTAGACTAACTGTCCAGATTCAGAAGCAAAGAGCTAGCTACGTGCATATGCAAGAGGACAGCAAGTTATAACCCAAAGCTGATGCAGCTGCCTAATAGCAAGTTTCTACAGAATCAAGTCTCTCAATTTTCACTGAAGAAAGCCAGCTACCTGCAACAGGGTAGAGCCAACATTTACAAAGTTTACAAGTCTCAAACATTACAGGAAGGCAGGCATTGAGATTATAATACACGCCATCAAGCTGTAAAGTCTCAAACCCAGCATAAAAAAAAAAAAAAAGAAAACCTGAGCTTTTAAAAAAGCCCTAGAAAACCACACAACATTTACATTTAATTTCAAGATAGAGATCTTAAAGACTTAAAAATCCAAGCAAAAACCTAAAATTAGAAAGCAAACAAACACCCACATGTACTCATAAGCCAATCTCATAATTACAGAGCTCACAAAAAAAAAAAAATACCGGGAAATGCACACATCAGACTGAGGGGGGTCCTCAGCCCAGCCCCCAGGAGACAGTTTTCCACCCTGCAATTCAAGTTAATAGAGTTTCTTTCTGGAGAGGCCAACAGTGCCCTTCAAATTTGGCTTGAAGTAGACTGCTAAGGTAGCATAGGTACCATAGAAGAGGCGTGCACGGATATTGTCAGAGATATACAGGGGATAAATATAACTCTAGTCTCAAAACCATTACAGCGAGGCAAAAATCTTACGCCGCTCTCAAAATAAACGGTGATAATCAAGAGTTCTGCTTTACAACTTTCGAAGAATGAATATTAGCACAAGCAAAACTACCAGCCGACCAGCATTCAAAACCACAACTAAATAAGGAGTAATACATTCACACGTAATTATTCTTAAAATCATGTGTAAAAGCACTTAACAGAGATTCAGGAAAATCTCCATATCCTATGAGGTGCAGGCAGGAAGGCAGCTTAGGCAGAGGTCATACTGCCATGCGATGGCAGAAGCGGGAATGGAACCCACCATCCTCAGTGCTCAGCTCTGCACTTCAGCAATTAAATCTCCTTTCTATCTAAAGATGTTCCTTTTGGGGGCTTCCCTCAAAAGGATCTTAATAAGTGCCGCTAATTGACTTAATTTGGCTCTTTAGAATTATTGGTGGTGTTTCCAGAAACAGTCCAAGGTACAGTTTTAAAAGACTTAAACTTCTTGCTAATATGACGTGTTATTTTTCTCCTTCTATTTCCCCCCATCCCAAAGTTTTTCATCTCTAGGGAAGATAAAATAAGAAGATTAATTCAAGCAACTGATCAAATTCTGGTGGGCTTTTGGGGGTGGGGAAGGAGAAGGCCAGAGAGATTACTCAAGTGTAAGAAGTGAACTACCTTAACTCTCCCAGTTGTCCTAAAGGGCATAAAACTAAACACTATGAACGCCAAGCAGTCATTTCAGTTCCCTCAGCAATCCATCACATATCAAATCATTTTTGCTATAAGACACAAAGAGAAGTACTTCTAGTTTAAAGTCTAGCCTACTTTCTAATTAGATATGATCAAACAAAATTTGATCTCCAATGGTATTTTCTCTCCTCCTTAAAGAAAGAGGAAAAAAAAAAGCAGAGCTCACTTAATTTGCGATTTAACCACCTAACCTTGTGGAATTCTGGAATGGTATCTATCAAAAGAGGTAACGTAACAAACCCTAAAAAGTTGACATTTTGTTCATGAACTACATATTCGCTACTGAAAAAGACACAGCTCTTTACTTTTACGACACTTAACACAATCACACCAATACCAAACACAATTAACTAGGAGCCTGAAAACCCTTAAACAGGTGTCTTCGCAGAAACCATGAGGCAATTGATTTTACTTGCTCTCCACAGCCCGGCACATACTTAATTTTAACATGCAGCGCAGACTAGAGCTGAGGCAGAGGCTCGTGAGGTCCTAACCAGGCTGAGTAAACCGCACGACAGCACTTTTGGACAAGGTTGTAAGCAGTTTCCAGCAGTTTTCTTAACGTGTCAACCGCCGATACATCTGCAGTTTGGGGACGGGAAGCGTGACAGGTGTAACTCTAAAGGGGACACCGAAATCTGTAACCTTTCCCTGCTTCCGATTTCCCACACTGATGAAACCCACAAGCAATACCGAACCACAATTTCGCACACCGCTCTCTTGGCATACTAAAACCGCCGCTTTGCTGAACAGAAAATAGGTTGGCATACACCAGACTACTCCAACCCCAAACCGGACCCTGGACCAGACCTTTCCAGCAATAGTTTAGAGCTGCGTAAACCAAGGAGCAGAATCCATTTTCTTACCCTTTAAAGTTCATGCCTCTGTATTGTCCTACTGCAGTTTATTTGCCGAAGCTTTTCTCATCAATAGTCTCCCTCTCTCCCCCACAAAAAAAAAAAAAAAAGAAAAAAACAAGTCTCATACATTCCAGATTTTCTTTTAATCTTTTCTTACTTGGAGGAAAGAAAGAGAGGAAGGGGTTGGGGCAGGAATATGAGAGATTAATGGTAAGACAAATCGGCACCGTCTGGAGAGGGGAAAAAAAGAGACCGAATACAAACAGTCCACGTCGCA
>VZSZ01003349.1:0-21994 GCA_013398815.1 Ibidorhyncha struthersii | reverse complement strand
AACGCCGCCGTCTCTGTATCCTCTGTCACCGGGGCATCTAGCTCATTCAGCAATGGGCCCACATTTTCCCTAGTCTTCCTTCTACTACTGAGGTACTTGAAGAAGGCCTTCTTACCGTCCTTGACATCCCTTGCCAGGTTTAATTCCAAGTGGACCGTAGACTTCCCTGTTGCATCCCTGCATACCCTGACAGTGTTCCTATATTCCTCCCAAGTGGCCAGTCCCTTTTTCCACATTCTGTAAACTTCCTTCTTCCATCTGAGTTTTCGCAGAAGCTCCTTGCTCAACCATGCAGGTCTCCTGCCTCCTTTGCCTCATTTCTTGCTCCTAGGGATGCACTGATCTTGAGCTTGGAGGAAGTGGTGCTTGAATATTAATCAGCTCCATTGCACCCTCCTTCCTTCTAGAGCCTGAGCCCATGGGATTCCTCCAAGCAGGTCTCTGAGGAGGCCAAAGTCAGCTCTCCTGAAGTCCAGGGCTGTAATTCTACTTTTTTCCCTACTTCTCCCACACAGGATCCTGAACTCCACCATCTCATAGTGGCTGCAGCCAAGGCTACCCTCAACCTTCACAACCTCAATTAGTTCTTCTTTGGTTGTCAGCACAAGGTCTAGCAGCACACCTCTTCTCATTGGCTCCTGCACCACCTGTGTCAAAAAGATATCACCAAGTGCTAGTAACCAAGCAAATAATTGAAATAATAATGAATTGTTGAATAACAATGTCAAAACTGTTTTGCTAGTGACTTAATGTTCCTGTCCCGCCCCAGTGATTTTGACCTTCTTGAAGTCCAAAAGGCTGAGTACATTTGAAAACAATAATCAGCTATGTCTACAGTAAAATTAAAATCATGGATAAGTTTTATTAAAAATTTTAGATCCCAACTGTGTCTTGCATGATCATATGCAAATGAGTCTTATTGTAGATGTTTGGCATGCACCAAAAGTTTGGCTGTTTGTCTTAAAACTTAACTCTATTTAAAAGAATGTTCATAACTTAAATAGATCCTAGAATATCATTCTCATTTTATGGACATATGTGCAATATTATTTGCTACAGGATCTTAAGGCATAATGATTTACAATTTACATTATCACAAACTGAATAAGCAACTGAGTAAAATCTGTCAAATTACTGTTGTATTTAATATAAATGCACATGCAATCCTCTCTGCAAGAAATGAATTGTAATTTCATGCTGTAAGATTTCACAATAGAAAGAACTGATCATTAGATTTCCATTTTAAAGGAAGTAATATAAGGATACGATCAGATCTATAGTAATTTATCATTTCATATGCCCTGGACTATATCAACAACCTGAAAAACCCACAATATTAAGAGCAGTTTAGCAGTTCTACAAAGTACTTATTAGAATTACTCTAAAATACTATAACTGCTAAAGTGATAGTCATATATTCAAACATTTGTACATAACTATATTGTCCTATGTGTTTCTCAAAACTCCATTTTTTGTTCTAAAATTCACTATGCTTTGAAACAAATAATCCTCAGAATACACTCATTTGAATTTTTAGGCACGTAGACCTAAAATCATAGAATCATAGAATTGTCTAGGTTGGAAGGGACCTTTAAGATCATCAAGTCCCACCAACAACCTAACACTGCCAAAGCCACCACTAAACTGTGTCCCTAAGCATCACACCTACCTGTCTTTGAAATATCTCCAGAGATGGCAACTTCCCTGGCCAGCTTGTTCCAATGTTTAACAACCCCTTCAGTGAAGAGATTTTTCCTAGTATCCGTCCTAAACCTACCTTGATGTAATGTGAGGCCATTTCCTCTTGTCCTATCGCTTGTTACCAGCGAGAAGAGGTCAACCCTTACCTCTCCACAATCTCCTTTCAGGTAGTTGTAAAGCGTGATAATGTCTCCCCTCAGCCTCTTTTTCTCCAGACTAAACAACTCCAGTTCCCTCAGCTGATCCTTATAGGACTTGTTATCCAGACCCCTCACCAGCTTCGTTGCCCTTCTCTGGGCACACGCCAGCATCTCAGTATCTTTCTTGTAGTGAGGGACCCAAAACTGAACACAGTACACAAGGTGGGGCCTCAGCAGTGCCAAGTACAGGGGAACGATGCACTTGATTCTCTTTAACGAACATTTAATATAGTTAAAATAGTGCCTTGAAAAATCAAATTCCATAAGCAATAATATTGCTTATAAATAGTTGCCTAGAGGAGTAATTGTAGAGGTTTCCCTTTTACTGTAAGTTGATAGGGATGTAATCTAATATGCTTACAGTGTAAGCACTAATTCGTTATTCCTTATTTATTTTGATTTCTGCTTTGGTGTGACTGGATTATTTTTTCTTATTTCCTCCAATTAATTTAGGTTTAAAAACATGCATTGCTTTAAATTTCACTTTAAATTTCCTATATACGTCTACAGCACCCATGTAACAAAGAATTATATTCTGAGTTAATGATTAGGATCATTAGGAAAGAAAAACAACTGGTAATGCCTATTTTTTTCGCGCTGAAACACAGCATAAGATTACCTATGCTTTAGCCAGAAACCAGTACTGGTTTTTTTTGATTGCCTAAAAGCAAATATATTAGAAACTGTATCTAGTACAGTAAACTTGTAACACTCCTTGCATGTGTAAGCAGCTTTGTTAGAGGATTAAAACATTCCCACCATGAAAAAGTTCATTATTACTGCTAGCATGTTATCAAAAATGAAGTAGAAATAAAGGATGATTCAGTATTAGTTTTTGCTTTGTTTTCCTTTTCTTATGTTCTTGTATAGCAATGTAGATTGCATTACTAATTGGTATTTTGGTCTATCGAATTTTTTCTTTTTTTTTAAATGTAAGTACTTCTTCCTGTCCCCTAAGTAGAAAGCCAATAGTCAGGGACTTGATCATTCATTGTAATTACACAGGGTGTTCACATTCATTTCGGTAACAGGATGGTGAAAACATGAAGAAAGTAAAGTAGCTACGCTTACAGAAACATTAAAATAATGATTATTTTTTATCAAAAAAAAAAGGAAAATAGAAATGCATTATATGTCTGTGGTGTTCTTTCTTGGTCTGCAGTGTTTCCAACAAAAATAAAACCAAAGATATCTTCTTTGCACAAGACCCCAAGCAACCTTAAGTTTTGGAAGTCTTCTGTCAGTAAATATTTCAAAAGTGGCTACAACCAAATGAAATACCAAAATTATTGCAAGTATCTCCGTGGTTAATAAAGGTAGTCTTCACTAAGTTAGTCCTACTTTACTGCCAAGTGATGAACAGTTAGTCTTATCCATTAAAAGTTTCCTTAATAAAATATTCATGTTGTCCCTAATCAGATATCCATTTGTTTGACAATGAAATATATTTAAAACTCTTTCAAAAGAATTAAGCATGAGGATACATCCTCTTCTTTCTCTAGCAGGTGAAATCGAAAGAGAGATTTATACACATTGCTCCCCACCCAGTATAATGTATTGCTTACATGAAAACTAGGCTGAAGTTCACCAGGTATCCAGGGTTCCTGAATATAAAAGGGCCATTGTGTAAATCCAGAAATTCCCTTAAGTACTTTGAAAATCCAGACACTTTTGTGCTGTACTGGTGCTGCCGATTTCAGGATGCTTCAGTAATTTTATAAAAATAAATATATAATATTTGACAGTCAGAGTTGGCTTGATGGCAAGAGAAATGGACATGACTGAAGATTTTAACTAGTAAGGAAAGCTTATTTTCAGTTAGCCTTTTGTTTTGCTCATTGTCCTGTAAAGCGACACTGAATCCATGGTTTCACTTTTCTTCAATATACTTTTCTCTTCTGACTGTGCTATTATTTAATCAGAAGATTCTGAGCTCGACAGCTATTGCCCAGCAACTTAGTAAGTAGTATTTATACTAGTACTTACACATATTGAATTTCCTTCTTTCCCTTCTTTTCGAGTAAATATTTGGGGCTCAGTCTTCTTTTTATTATTGCTATTGTTCCACAGTATTTTCTGATATTTCTGGCTTAGTTTTGTCTGTTAAATTTATTCCATACCCATAACAGATGGTTTGCATTAGTTTTTATCTTTCAGTGGTTTGGGATTTTTTTTGTTTGTTTGTTTTTAAAGCACTTCCATATTTTTTGATGCAGCATTTCATGGCTTAAACAAAAGTGGTCACCTTAGAAATGCTCCAGCATTGTATCCTTCAGAACACATTATGTATATTTCAAAATGTGTGATTTGGGACTATGAAAGTAAGAGAAAATTCCCTTCTTAATCAAAAAGCAAGTTGTATGTAAAGATGTTCTTCAATAACTGTTCTTCAGTAGGTAATAATTTATTCGTTACAGTTTGAATTGCATGCTCTCATCCAATGAACAATATGTGGGTTTTTTTTTTCTGTAGATATGGTCTTATTGAAAGCTGCATCCTGGTGTCATCTTTTTTTCACTTTCTGACAGAAATTTTAAGCATGAAATGTGACCTTTTAGGAAATTTTACCAAAACCCAGTTAAGATTTGGTGGGCATCTCACTCTTATACGCTCTCTCAGTCCTGACATATGTTGTTTCTTATGGAAGATGTATTTATGAAACACATATAATGCACCCACGTGCTTTGAACACCTATGTGGTGGGTTGACCTTGACCAGCTGCCAGACCACCATCCAGCTGCTGTCTCACTCCCCCTTCCCACTGTGGAAAATCTAGTGGGCTGGGACAAGGACACTTACCAATTATCTTCAAGAGCAACACAGACTAAATTTGGAGAAAATTAATTTAACTTACAGTCAATTAAAAGGAAAGTTGGATGGTGAGAAACAAAGACAAAGCTAAAACCACCTTCACCCTCATTCCCTCCTTCCTAAGCTCAATTTGATTCCTGACTCCTCTACCTACTCCCTTCCTGCGTGGTGCAGAGGGAAGGCAATGGATGTTGAAGTCAGTTCATAACAGTTCCTCTCTGCCACTCCTTCCTCCTCACACTTTTCCCCTGCTCTAGGGTTGGTCCCACACACACCAGAAAACCTGCTCCAGTGTGGGCTCCTCTCTGCTGGCTGCAGGGGAATCTCTGCTTCCCTGCAGCCCGTTGCTGCCAGCACATATACACCTGCACCAAACACAATGTACAAAGGTTTTGTGTTTACTGACATACGGGGTGGGAAAATTGATGTAAAAAACTTGATTCCTCAGTGATTTAACATTTCACTACTAGTGAGCATCAGCAGCAGAAGGGCATTTATAACTCTACTACAGTGCCAAGTCAGAAAGGCATAAGCTGTGCACAGCAGCCTGTTAGAACAGGGTTACACTGATCCACTTGTCTGAAAAGACTCTCCTCCTCACACTAATAATGCCCTATATATATTCTAAGAATTACTATTTAGGGCACGCGTGTGGCACAAAATAACATTAGCATAAATAGATTATGTAGGGTTCCTAAAGAGAGTTCCCTTGGCTGGCCTGACTTTCCTGATTGAAGAAAAGGGGCATAATTGTAGTGTCTCATATTTATCTCATAATTATATATTACCTCATGACAATTTTGAATCCTCATGGTTACCTATTATGTATTTGCCTCTCACTCTGCTTCCTTAATGTGTAATCTCTCAATTCCACATAGCAAAATGTTTCTTCTGATGCTGCTGTTAGTGCTGCATCTCTCTCGAATGAGTTTTGGAACATCTGGAGAAAAAATCTCTTTTGTTATACACCATTGGAAATTCTTACTTTATGACTGACTGGTTGCAAAAAAAATTCTTTAACAATTTATTTGAGGGATGATACTTGACAGAGGTTCGAATCAAAATTCTGGACCAAGTGAACAAAAGTTGTGATTCATTATCATTTCCCACTCATTGGAGGTTAACTAAGGTAAAACAAAAGTAAAGACAGCTAAAATCCCTCATGAGGTTATTTTATATACTTGTGCACATAATGTAGGTATAATATATGCTTGGAGCATATTATATATGTATAATATATCTTTTTGCAATACATTTTATGCATATTACCTTGTATCATTTTTTTTTTTTAAATAAAAATTGTAATTTGCCAAATCAAGGTATTTAAAGCTAACCAGCAAAGTCTGAACACAGAATTTGTGGAAAATTTTTAAATTTTGACCTACAGAAATAAGAATTTAGCAGTACATTTATTCACTTTTTAGGTTAATACAAAACTTCAAGGAAATCACATCTACTTTCATAGAGTATATGAGTAAGAGTCTATATTTGTCTTAGATGATGTAATGATGTAAATAATTGTGGCATTCACATTTTACATTTTGTTGCATTTCTCTGTCTCCATCTCTCTTCTCTTGTTCTTTTTGATAGTGAGGTCACCTGTAGGTCTTTTTATGTATACATAGTTGTGGCGAGTCAGAACAGCTTAGGAGCTTTGGAATACACTTGCTCCTCAGTGGACTGAGAAAGCCTCTCATTACACTTTGTGGGTTTTCTTCTTGTTGGTTGAAGAGTGTGGTGGGTTGGGGGGGGTGATTTCATTTTTGTTTGTTTTTTTAATGAGGAACTGTCTAGTGTGTTTGAGTTTTCCTATTATGAAATATTTTAGCTGGCAGAGAGTCCTTCTATAGCTGTTAAATGTGTGTAATAGATTATCATTTATGCATATGCTTAGAGATGTGATATGGGTGCAATTTACAAATACTTACATTTTATGTTGACAAAAATCAGTGAGCATATGTAGAATCATAGAATTATAGAATCATTAGGTTGAAAAGACCCTTAAGATCATCAAGTCTAACCATTAACCTAACACTGCCAAGTCCACCATTAAACCATGTCCCTAAGCACCACATCTACGTGCCTTCTTAATACCTCCGGGGATAGTGACTCAACCACTTCCCTGGACAGTCTGTTCCAGTGTTTGACAACCTTTTCAGTAAATAAAATTTTCCTAATATCTAATCTAACCCCCCCAGCACAATTTGAGACCGCTTCCTTTTGTCTTCTCACTTGCTACTTGGAAGAAGAGACCGACACCCACCTCATTAGAATCTCTTTTCAGGTGGTTGGAAAGAGCGATAAGGTCTCCCCTCAGCCTCCTTTTCTCCAAGCTAAACAACCCTAGTTCCCTTAGCTGCTCCTCATAAGACTTGTTCTCCCCACCCCTCACCAGCTTCTTTGCCTTCTTTGGATGTGCTCCAGCACCTTGTCTTTCTTGTAGTGAGTGGCCCAAAACCGAACACAGTATTCCAGGTGCAGCCTCATCAATACTGGATACAAAGGGACAATCATTTCCTTAGTCCTGCTGGCAACACTATTTCTGATACAAGCAAGGATGTTATTGGTCTTCTTGACATTTTTTCATAAATGAAGATTTTTGAACTAATTTACAATACCTACTTTTTCCTGTGAGGAAAAAGAAAATCAAAATATGTGAGTAATTTTTATGTCCATGATGTCATATACTGGAAGTTTTTCATTTGCATCAAGTGATGTTTAGGGGACATACCCTCACATCAAGACTCTGGTGACATAATCAGTCTGCTAAAAATCTTTCCTTCTTTTCATTACTTCTGTCTCACAGTTCTTGACTCAGTGTCACAGCTTGTCTCTTTCCTAAGTCTGGGATTTGGTGTTCAGGAGTTACAACTATGTTGCAAGCTGCTGGGAACATTAAAGTTTCTAGCAGATGCCGTGTCAGTGATGACAGCATATGGGTTGATTCTAGCATACATGCTATAGCTTTTACAGCGTTGAACTATGTATGTATATATTGACATTAGCTTAAGATCTTTATTTGAATATGCGTGCAATTCTTTGCTTGTTTATTCTTGATCCATCAACATCTTTTTCAGACATAATTAGTTTCTCTGCTGCACATACAGTATCTTCCCTAGAGTAATCTTCAGTCTCAGTAAACACAAAAACAGTAGGAGGCAAATTGTACCCTAGGATGCTCAGCCATGTTTTCTACTGAAGTCATTAGTGTCCCTGAGTGAATTTCACCCCAATTGTTTATGTCACAAGTCACTATCTTTTCAAGCAGAAATCATTAGAAGAGCCTATCTTGTTTTCTCCCTGAGCTGCTTTAAGAATTTAAGGTTCATACAGAACATGCTATTGACATTTGAGGTAACTTCTGGAGAGCAGAACTACTTTGTTGAAATGAATGTTTACTATTTCTATGAGCCCTATATTTTTGGGAAAGTTACTCAACAGGGCAAAGAACTGTGTGTGTGTAACATCACCTTGGTATTGGGATATATGCAACTGTGAGTAAGCCATATACTTAATATAGCCTTCCTGTATTGCTTTTACATAAGAATAGGAAACTGAGGAAACCTGAATTTGGGCCAGATTGGGGAGGAAGTGGAAGGCTGCTCACTTCCTCTGTTGTTAATGAAGGATGACTACCAGCAAAGGTTCGTTTCCGTCATTGCCTTTCCTCTGTTACCCTCAATTGCTATCTCAGTGAAGGACATGGTAGAGAAGGAATTCAAGAAAAGACAGTCATGACCATTAAGAAAAACAGTTAATTAAATAAAACCAGTGACAATCTTGTAATTTCTGAGATACGGGAAATTAAAGATGTGGATTATAAATTGGGGGAATAGAGGAAAATGAGGACTAATACAGAAGAAACATAGAATTGTCCAGAGCAAGAAGAAGATAGAAAGCCACAGAAAGAGGAAAATCCATAGTAAGATGATAGACTGACGGAAGGAAAAGAAAAGAGGCAATTATTTTTCTCACCAAACATGAAATCAGTGTAGAGAACAGGAAGAAGGTAAGCAAAAACTGGCAATCAATTAGGAACAGTACTGCATCTCCTGAAATTGGAGGATCTTACCCATTTTCCTTTTTTCACACATGTTGCATTTCTGCTACAGAATACCCTTTAAGAATACCACAAGTCCACCCTCCATCACAGAAGTGAAAGAGAAATACCAGAAGAGGAAAGGAAGGGAAAGGTGACTTTAGGGAAGTTAGGAGCATGTGTTAACCTTTACAGCTAGAGGCTAGAAGTGCAAATCTGCAATGAGTATGGGGAAGAGAGATTAAAAAAAGGAGTATCAAAACTTAAAGGGAATTGATACTGGGGACTTTGGGTGGAAAGAAGACAAAAAGAAACAAGCAACAGGGACATTCTAATGGAATGCAGAACACTCCTTCAAAAGAAAGAAAATAGAGCAAAAGAGTGAATAGGAAGGTTGTGTGCAAGAAAAAGAAAATTGAAAAGTTGCAAGAAGACACATACTCTAGGACAGAGCTACAAGTGATGATATGGTAGCATGGAATAAAAAAAGATTTAGTCTTTAGAGTTTGTTTTTTCTTTCAGAGACTATCTGAACCTGATGGTAGGTTTAGATCTACATTTGTTTCAGGCTATAAACAAAGTTAGCAAGGGAAAAGGAACTGAGTTTCACACTTCAGAAAAGCAGTGATGAGGGTTAAAGGGAGGAAGGTGTAGTTTGGCCTCATGTTTTTGAGGTTTTTCATCTGCTACAGTAAACTTTTGCTGAACATTTCTTTAATACTGTTTAAAATCCACTGTAATTTATTTCTACTCAGCATGTCTTCTGATTGCAATTATCTCTTTATTCTTATCTTTCATTACAAATCTTAATGGCAGTTGTGATTAGGAGTCTGTTGCTTATTGATTATGTTGATATGCGCATAGCAAGTTATTTATGTACTTAATTTAAATTAATTTTATTTGTAAGGTTGAAGCAGGTGTTGTGGCGTTGTCATTTCCCACCGACTGTTCAATGAGGTGTCGCTTACATGAGGCTTTTTCTTTCCAGAATCTTTCATTTTCTTTTCTTGTATGTTTCTGATCAGGACTGCGTGAGAAAATTACTTTCATAACTAACACAAATACACATTATGAGATATATGGTTCATTTTTATGGATACGTACTGCACTGTGTTACAAGGCTCATTGAAAATCTTTCTGTCTCTGTCTGTATGCATACATTTTACATGCATTCAGGTACCGACACTGAGCAGTAAATCACAGTTGTCTTGGATGCTGCATGTGTGGGTATGTGTGTGCACATGAAAATGACATGTATCAGCTAATAATTTATAGGACTGAGGTATGACTATTCCTAAAATCATGCTACAGGGCAACAGTGAAGAGAAGCATCCTCTAACACCCTCTAAAGGTCGTCTACACGAAGGTTTTCCTTTCTTATTGTATAGTCAACACCGTTTTCTGCCCTGCTCTGTAAAGGAGAATGAAATAATTCTGTAACTGAGAGTCAAAACAACCCAATGTAATGCATGGACAAAGGCCTTATGAAGACTATAGACCTTTGCAGTTCTTTGTGTCTGTATTGCGGGTACCCTTTTGACCTGCCTCAGATACCAAGTGTCTTTACTGCCTAGGTGAAGAACATGAGATTTAAATAACACAATGGACATAGTGTATGGAAAAGTCATATTTAACACTGCAAACCCTGGTTTTGTCTAGAATCCTGGCACTGTGACACCATTAAGGTCCTTACATTCTCTCTTTTTCTTAGGTCTTCCTGCTTAAAACTGATGAATCTGGTAAAGGTGCTAACTGTACTGTTAAATTAAAATTGCCTGGAAACGGCACAATGGCTAGATTCCCCACCCCTCATTCCCAATGTAATGCTATTTATTAAGTATTAAACACTTTGAATTTACTGCTCTGTATTTTGCAATGAAGGTTCTAGAGAATAGTTCTCTTTTCCATGGTCTAACTCATGGATGTGCCTTTGTGTGTGTGTGTGTGTGTGTGTGTGATACCTGTATTATATTCTGCAAACAGTATGTTTTAGAAGAAATTTACCTTGGTCTTGCACAGGAAGGTGGAAGCACAAATTTTGGATCACACGTGTTGAATTTACTGTACTAAGACAGACCATGGCTCTTATATTTTTTATTGGTAGATGTCATATATTTTGTTTTATAGCAGTTTTAGTTTCTTGCTGAATTTTATATTGCACTGTATATCTTGAAAAACCTTTAGCCACTCTATGTACTGCTATGTAATGGGAAATAAATCAGAGACTGAGTATCTTGTTGGTTTCGATGATGATAATCAGTCTCCTGTATATGAAATATGTGATCACTAATTTGAGGTCATAATGAGTCTTGCTCTAGGCAACACAATTTCTGTCAGTAAAGACAAGTTTTTTATTTCTGGTGCTATTATTTCAGGTTCAGAAAGTTCTTTTTATTGTCTTTTTTAATACAAATGCTGTCATTGTTAAAATTAGAAAGTGGAAGTTAAACACTGTAGACCTCTTAAAGGGACTGATATAAAAATATATTTTTGAATGTTATGTTTAGAATTCTTATGATCATCATATTTTCTTGAAATTCAGAAAATTTGATTTCTTACACATACATTGAACACACACATGGTTCAATCTGAAAAAAAAAAAAAGGATTGACTCAAGAAACATTAAAATAATCCCACTTTATGAAAGATGCAAGGGGAACATGAGCTCTTTGGGGTACAAAAAGTAGATTTTCCTTGGGTTTTAAGATCTTTGCCTGTTTTTTCCTTCTGTACTCCCTCAGGACCCAGTGCAGAGTGGTTTTCATCTGTGATTAAGGCTTGTCTGGATCAGGAAAAAATACAAGCTTCATAGACATGATGCTTCATTTTTGATGTCCCTTTTTTTGGAGGGAGGGCATTCTTTTTTTCCATTTAAGATACAGGCAACTAAAGGCATGTACATTATACAGTAATGTTTTCAAACATATCACAAAACGAAGGCCAAAGTAGTATGACTGCTAAAACATTCACAAGCTTTCTGAAAGGGAGACTGTTCACTGCTAACCTAACAAGACTGGGTAATCTGCTGAATCTGACAATATATGTTTAAGGTCAGCATGTTACTTTCTATACTTTGTGAATGATTTTCAGGACATGAAGAGGGAAATCCCTAAATGCTCCGTTGCTTTTATACCTATGTTTACACTACCAGAAAGCACACATACTATTTCTAAAAGAATATTCTGTTTGTATATGTGTGTGTGTACATATACATATGTATTCAATGACTAATTGTGCAGACTTATTTTTTCTTACATTGCAGGTTCTGTTGGTCTGCAAGTAAGCTGGGCAATACAAGGTATTTTTTTGCTATGACAGTTACATTGATTATAAATGTTAAATAAACCTCCATTCCTTTGGAGGGCTTTTTGTGGGGGGTGAGCGGGGAGTTCTTTGTTTTATTAGAGTGTAACATTCAAGATTTTGGAAAAGCATATGGTCCTAATAGGCTTGATAGCAACAGGTCACATTAATTTTTTAGGCTTATCAACACAAATGGAAAACTACTATCATTTAAGCTGAATCACCTGTATTCTTGGTAGTCTGTGATGTAACCTTATTTTTCCTGGCCATCTTACATTTAAGCTGAATCACATGTATTCTTGGTAGTCTGTGATGTAACCTTATTTTTCCTGGCCATCTTACATTTAAGCTGAATCACATGTATTCTTGGTAGTCTGTGATGTAACCTTATTTTTCCTGGCCATCTTACAAGGGAACACAGAAAGTTCCAAATATAAGGAGAAGGGAACATGTGCCTCTGGGGTTTTTGATCACCCATTGTAAACTGCCTTGGACTGGTAGGTCTTGGAAAAGACAAAAAGCTGGAGTTGAGAAAGGGAAGGTAATCAGGGATTTGTAACTTTTAAAAATGTAATAGAAAGATAGCAACCCTCTAGCTTTGAATTTCATCAGCTGGACTTTTTTTTTTCTTCAAGTACACAAGAGGAAAATATTTGTGTGTGTATTGTGTCCCATCTCCTTAACTCTGTCCGTGCCTCAAAGGTACTGACAAACACGAATAACTCCAGTCACCCCAAAATGTGCAACTATTGTGTTGGGAGGCAAAAAAGGAGTCTGAAAGCTGATCTTTTGCTACTTACAAAGCAGGATCTTGGAGTCTGTCTTAGAAGGCTTAGACAAAGCTGTGCACAGCAATTGTACTTATCTTTGTACTGCCAGAGAATTCTTAGATGATGTGCTGCCGTGTTCCCTTTATTCTAATACTGTAGTTACTGTAGAATTTGGATCAGCTGTAGTAATTATGTGTGCTCAAAACTTGCTTCAACAGCTTTGACAATGGTATTCACTATAGAGGGTCTACCCTTCATAGCTGCCAGAAACTATACCATTCAATGCAACTTCTAATACCAGTATCACACCTGGCTAAATGGAGAAATGGTTTTCTGAAGGAAAAAGGAAGAGTTTCTCAGTATTGATGTTATACCTATTTTAATTGGATATCCAGATATGCTTTTAAATTTTTGTAACAACATATTTAATTTTAACTTTTAGTCTTCTGTATCTGTCAAGCAGAGTGATTTATCACAGCAAAGTGGAAATGTTTTGAACTTAAAATATGGTAGAAAAGTGAGTTGTTGACAGGCTGATTTGTTTCAACCTGTTGAAATATATTCCCCCTGGTTTCTAGCTAACAGATATGCAAATAGAAATTAATATTCAAAGAACCAGCAAAATATTTGTTATTAACGTACAGTGCCCTCCTAGATATTTATTGCTGCAGTACAACTTTCGGTTTGTATGAATCAGTTTTCATTGTAGTTTATTAGCAATCAACGATGATTATTTGGCTCTGGTGTTTACAAACTATAATTCATCATCCTCTTATCTTTTATTTATGAGACAATGTCAAATGAAACAAGCAAATTATGCATTGTTTTTGGTTGGAAGAACTCTGCACTCTACAGCATATTAACTTTGCCATGAAGCGGCAGCGTTCAGTGTTCTGCTCTGACTACCATGTACATCCAATCTGCCTTGATCTCACACCAGAGGAGAGAGTAGACTCTTCAGCGGTGTCTCACACTCTGGCAACTGTGATTTTAAAAACAGTTTTACAAAAACTCTGACCCGTTAAAGTCAATGGGAGAGTTGCCATTTATTTCAGTGAAGCCAAGATTTTATCCCTTCTGTTCACTGTGTTGTTACTTTGGTTGACACCTGTGCTAAGCAAATAGGAAGCAGAACAGAATAGATTCCTTCTGTCATGTTTCTCTCATGGGAAATAATTTTCAGCACATTGAAAATATTTGAATATTCTGAAATGGAACTGTTTAAATCCTGCTGCTCCCTTTTTTATAACTATCTTAAAGTAAAATATTTTAAGAAAAGAAAAATTATACTAGCATGTATATTAGCTATACATTATACTAGCACTATGCTAGTATGAAGATGACATGCATTTACAAGAAAAAGCAGGTGCAAAACAAATAAAACAAAACAGTAAAGGGAATTAAGGAAAGCTGCGGTGAGCACATATGTTATTAATAACATGTCAAAGCACATTTTACCAACATAAACTACATTTTACTCCTGGTTATTAGTGGCTCCAGTATGACATTACTAAAGTAAATGACATTGTATTTCCTACCATATAATAGAATGTTAGTTATTTTATTCTGATTGACGCCCACTTAGAAGACCCCCATTTCATATTTGAAATTCATTGGGTGTTCCTAACGTATCTTTTGCAATTTTCCTTGTAATTCACATGTTAAAAGAGTATTATAAAGTCATCTGTAAATTTTAGTATGACAAACTCTTGTAAGACTAACATGCATTTCTCTATGTTAAGCCAGGTTCTTAACCTCCAAAGATGTGCAGCAAGGCAAGATCTGCTGAAGGGAATATAATTTTGGTTTGACTGTGAGGTCCATTTAATGAAGAATTACTAGTTAATATAGACTGGATAAAGTTGGATAAATTCCCCAAATTAGTCCCTTGCCTTGCCTTGCCTTGCCTTGCCTTGCCTTGCCTTGCCTTGCCTTGCCTTGCCTTGCCCTTCCCTTCCCCTTCCCTTCCCTTGCCTTCCCTTGCCTTTTCCCTTCCCTTGCCTTTTCCCTTCCCTCTTACAAAATTGCTTTAAAACAATTTCCTTCCATTCTTAGAGGAAAAATATATGCATATTAATGCAAACAAAATATAGATGAATATTTTAATACTGTTGTTAATCATAATATTAGTGTTTATGCAGTCTTCATTAATGTAGTTGTGAAAGTAAAAAATTTGATATAGGAAATATACATTAAAATGAACAATTTAACAATATACGAGGTCTGAATTTTAGTATATATGTTATGGTGGAATAGCTTGTTTGATAAATCTTGTCAGTAGACTCAGATAGAATTCATATTTTAACCTTGCCGACAGTATTTGTTTTCAAAAACTCCATATGCAGCCTAATGGTAGCATGAATTTTGGAAAAAATTAAATGACAACATGATAACACTTCTTCACACTATTTGTGCTTTGTAGAACTCCTCATTCTGGGACTCTCCCTAAGTATAAAAGGCAAAGAAGGGAGATGTCAAGTTCCTGATTAAAACCCTTATGCATACATTTGTATGATTCATTATCTAAACAGTATGTGAAATTGAGTATGCATTGCGTTTGCAATTCCAAAATTTTTTGCTTGTATTCTCAGAATACAGTGTTTATTTACCGTTGTGAATACTTCTTCCTGAATCATACATTCTTGGTTCCAACTAGACCTCAGACACTACAGTGCTGTTAAAGCCAAACTGGGGCATGCAATATAGCAGATTCAATTAAGATTTTCTGAAATTTAAAGCACAGAGTCTGGGAGCCAGGAAGCCTTATGGATTAGGACTGTTCTGGTTTTCAGTTTAATGATATGTCCTTAAATGATCTGAGCTTTTTGATCCTATATCTTTCACGGTCCTTGTGAATCTTGTCCTGCCTCTTTGACATCTCATCTTCACCCAGAAGGCACTGTTTCTTTGGGAGAACACTGTCAAAACTTTTGCCATACTTTGCATAAAACACAAATGCCACAGGTCATCATGGAGAGGTTGAGTGACCTCTAGTTTACTAAATAAATAGACTTTCTGGAGTTGTGCCCTGACAATAGAGTAGCTTACCAGTCAGTAGGCATTGTAAGTAACACTAGGTTGTATTTGTAATGTCACAGGGGCACCGTGCTTGTCATATGAAATTATTAGTGACAGTTGATGAGAAACCTGAAGTGGTGAAATGATTAAAAGCACACCTGTGATCATATTATCAATAAAAATTAAAATGACCTGTCTCATCTGACTTTCTCTGCTGTCATGTACTGTGCACCATTTCCATGGTAATGAAGCATTTACGCCACTTATGTGAGCTTCAGATAATGTATTCCCCTCAGGTGTATGTTTTTTATCATCATCCATTTTACTGTATGAATGCTGACGTTGTAGGTGATTGCAGATGTGCCATAATGGTTGGTTTCTGCAAATAGTCTCTCCCTTCCCCCTCTCCCTACTATGAATTTATAGCTCTGTCACATTGAATGTTGTAGATGTCAGTATATTCAAAGTTTCTTTGAAAAGACTTAGTAGTTGAATTGACACAGGAAAGGGATAACATGAAAGGTTTATCTAGTATAATATGTTCATTCCTAAACCTCAATTTCATATAACTAATGTTTTTAAGGACCATCCAATTTAAATGTTCTTTTTTAGAATGTTTTTAGCAGTTAGTAAGAAGATTGAATATTTAAAATATCTAATACTTAATGATACTTATTTTATTTTTTAAAAGGTATTGATAAAATAATACCTCTCCTTAGTTTATTCACCATTTTATTCCTTACCCTTGAGTCTTCAAACCAGTTAAAATAGTCACAGTGTTTGATGCTGAAAAGATAAGCAAAGAAAATTTTCTCCATACGTGCCAACGTACATAGTCTTGTAGTACAATGGAATGAGACATATTTAATGGGGTTCTTATATAATAGATCCACATTTCTTTGAAGACAGCCTCTGTAGCTGTGCTATAAAATTTGGGAAAAAGAGTCAAATTCACATATGAGAGTCTGAATTTTAGCAGTTCACTTTTTGGCATTGCCCATCTGCTCAACTTGCAAAAGTCTTTAATCTAGGGGCAATTCACTACTTACAAGACAAAGATGTTAGGTGCTTTAATTTTTTGCTCAGAGATTTTTTTTTTCCATACAGACAAAGCTATAAAAGTGATAATATTTTATAGAAAGGATTCCTGGCCAAATTCTGTTTCATGATCATTAGACTTTCCTTATTTTTTTTTCCATGAACCTTTTTTCCTCTTTTTACAAATGTCAAGTAGCTGTATGAGAAAATGTTATAGCCTCCAAATATCACAGTTTTATAAGACTGTAAACTCCATCTTGCTGTAAAAGAGCCTTATTTAATTAGTAATATTTTTCTAAGTCAGAAGTCATTTATTTGCAATTAGTATTTAATACCTAATACTGTAAAATATAATGATAAGTGTAACTTAACAGGACATTAACTTCTAAAAGTTAGTACACCTAAAAGCAATGAATGACTGCAGTTACCAAAGAAAACACAGCACTGGTGGCCAATCCTTTGTCCTCTGTTGTTATAAAACCATAGAGGATAAATAATAACTTATAAAACACACACATCTCAATTACTGTTATTATATTTTTTCAAAATACTTAAATTCCGATATCTCGACAGAATTATACTATTAATGGGACTATTTAAGAGGATGATGAACTTTATCTTTGATGAGAATGTGTACATCACACAAAGTCACAATTTTTTATCATGAACACGTTAAGTCTCTGGGATCAAGATCAGATATATATATCAAAGTTCAGTTTTGTTTGAGCATGTCTGAGAAATTCAATGAAGGGCAAAAGCTAAGATCTAATAAGATCATAAGGAAGCATCTAAATCTGGAAGGAGAAAGATAAAATAAAATAGTGAATAACGCCTATAAAACAAATCAGGACTCGGATTCAGCTGAGACAGCAGGGAACATGTTTTTGCTAACTATACTCAAGTCATGGTACAAAGAATAGACAGGCGATGATGGAAACTTTTTTTTATGTTAATATAAATAGGTGAAAAAATGCCTTTCTTTAATAATTTATGCATCATACAAGAGAAAAAAGAAGACATTGTCTGGTTTCATCAGACTGGTGATGAATCTGGTGCGTCTTTTTCAGACAGAGAATTTTGACATTTGGATTTCTGACTTTGATTTAAAGAGATGTTCTGCCTCGCTCAAATTTTTGTTATTTCTCTAATTTCTTAAAGTGTAATCCTTTGAAATCAAAGACTAGTTACTGTTTATTTTTTATTTGTTCATATTTTAATAAATTTGATTCAAAAATTATTTCCTGTTTCCAGCCCTTCTATTATTTTTTATCACTGTTTAATAAACTAAGGTTAAGATACCTTTATGCCTACTGAAATCTGTTCCATGGTGTCCCTCACCTAGTAGAAATTTTAAACATATTCAAAGCTTCAAATATATGAGTAGTCTCATTGACCTTAATGTTACATAAACAGCAGCGCTTGGTCCATTTACTGATAATTTCTGAATACACTCATGTTTACTATTTCACTTAATCTAGACTGTAATTTGGCTTGGTTTCATACGACGGAGAAAATCAAATAAAAATCACCCACTGTTATTTTAAAATTGTTTCAGAACCTTTCAAAGTATGTAGTTTACTTGTTCTAGGTTTTTGTTTTAGTTCAGTTTAGAATAGTAAAAATACATTTTTTAACTTTCAGACTAGTGACTGTTGAGAAAGTATCCATCTGCGTTCAGAACTTAGATGGGAATTTTTTTAAAACCCTTGCTCTTCTTTCTTCCACTAGTTTCATTGTATTTGAGGTCCTCCTGCTAATTTCATTGTAGTTGAGGTCATCTAGCAAGTATGAAAACCTGATGTTCTTTTGTCTGTTTGTTCTAAACTTGTTGATGAGTTTACAAAGAGGTGGTATTGGCATTTGTATTATTTAAATGGTAGGATTTAGTGCTTCCTAACAGTTTATACTTACAGTTTAGGAATATAACATGTTTTGAGACATCAGCTCAGCTACCTTACTGATTTAACATCAACAAAACAAGTAATAATTATATCTCTAAATGATTTCCTACCCCTATCCCCCTTGGCTGTTTGGATGAAGGGGTTGACTCATAGACTTTCTACCAGAATTTCTCTGAAAAATGAAATAAATTCTATAGGCAACTTGCCTAAAAGTGTACTCACATAGAAGAACACAGCAGAAATAATTTCTTAAACATAGGTCCTATCATGGATCCTTACAACTGAAATTGTTAACCATTTTACACTACTGTAAAAAAAACTGATGCATTCACAGAAACTGTGTGAGCAACCTGGTAATCTTTATTTTGTAGTACATAACTTGTACTAATTAATTAAGTGTTAACATGCAATATAGGTCATTACAGTAGCAGTGAATTAGGTTCAGTGACCTGGGGGATGTCTTACAGTTTTGTGATCTGTTATTATGCTATTAGGTATTAATGGTATTATGGTATTAATGTAGCCTTGTTATCCTTAACTTTGCATACAACATTAACTCATGCTGAAGCATGCTAATATTAGATAAAATAAAACTTCTATTGGAAGAGTTTCTTTGATATTTCACATTAAGTACAAATAATTAAAAATGGAAATTGTTTTCCACAGGTATGGTTTTGACCTTCCACAATCAAACTTTTCACATTGTTTAGTTAGTAAATGGAGTAATTAAGTTGCTTGCACAAACATTTAAGACAGCAGGTTAATTTTTCAATGTTCTTATACATGAATAGAAGAAATGAAAGGGTCCTCCAGGAAGGTACTCAACATACTGAAAGTTATGCTGCTTCTCCAAATCTCTCTAGAAATGACTCGCTCTTGACCCGTCTGAATGATTTTCTGATTATGTCTGCTTTTTTGACTGTTCTTCCTTCTTACTTCTTTCCTTCTCCTCTGCAGTTGTCCTTAGGCCCCCAAAAGTTATCAATTTGTGTGTGTACCTATTGCAACAGTGAATATTTAATGAACTTTCCTTCTTCCCTTCTCATCTCTTTTCAATTAAATGGGTAGGGTCTCTTCTTGTTGTTCAGGTCTTCTCTCTTATGCATCTCTTCCTGAAATCCTGAGTTATCACTTCTGTGCTGATCATTTCCACCTCTGATGTCTTATTTCCTGCTTTGCCTTCCGTTACAGAAGCCTTTTGTAGTCTCTTCCAGGATGTCTTCCAGGATGTCTTCCAGGACATCCAATGTGCCATCTTGGGACTATATACAAGATCTGCCTTACAACAACTCTTTTTTTTCTCGAATTCTTTTCACTGTACTGCCTTGTCTCCTAAAAATCATAAGCTGGCAGCTTAACATTGTTTCTCATATCTTTCTTTCTAATCTATTCCTGAGCTCCTAATAAATTAGCATATTCTCTTTTTTTGTCCTCAGTGCAAAATCCTGACACTTGTTTTAGCTGTTTCTTTTCTTCATTAGTAAAGAGTGCTCTCTCTATCTTTTCCCTGTCCTGCCTCCAAATCTTTACAATTAACCTAAAATAAGAAACTCACACTAGTCTTTTCTCCTTCACTGCCATGCACAGATCCCACGGTGGGTCTTGTATTCTACTGAATGATGTTTAAAAAGTCAGCAGTGTACAGTCCCATGGCTCAGCCTAATGGGCAAAAGTGCATTTTTGGGTTTGCATAGTTAGGTGTTCTACACAAATTTTCTGCTCTCTCCATTATGTTGACCATCTTTCCCTGTGTGTATTGTGCTCTTTCAATTAATGACAGCAATAAGACGAATCTCAGCCCTGTTTTCTTAGAAGAAACTTCTGATTTCTTTGGAGCATTGTAGCTGTATAATCCAAGTATTCTTTTCTGGGTCAGAAGTTTCAGGATCTGCAGCTTAGTGTTTTGGCTCATACTTAGGGCTCATTTATGACACTAGATTAAATACAACAATGTCCTTTAAAATTTTCCTAGGTTACATAGACACAAGTTACAAATAAAAGCCACAGTATTTATATTATGAATAATGGGGCAGACCTGTGGATAATTCAGTAAAGGAAATAGCAAATTTTTCCTTGAAGCAAAGAAAATGTTTAACAATTGCATTTCCTATTCTCATTTGCTGTTCTGCTCACCATTGTTGCTGCAACAATGTTCTTGAAATTGAATTTGCTCTCTGTGATATTAAGTGTTCCCGTTCAGTAACTGTGAGATATACCTTGCAGCAGGTGGAAACGGATCAAAAGCAAAACCGTGAGGCACCGTGCTACAGGGGATGTCTGCTTCAGTTTTGTCTCAAGTAGCAGGAAATATAAAAAGTTTAAATGTAGAAAATCTGTTTCTGCCTCTAGTCTTAATAGGGAAGAATGAGTCCCTGCTTCATTAACAGCCTCAAAAAGTATGTTGTGGTTGATTATCTTAGTAATATTGTGCAATTTGCTTCAATCCACAGCAATGTATACATTTTGATTTCTTAAGATTCCATCAAACAAGCAACAAAATCACTTGTAATCACTAATCTTTCTATTCAGTAAATATCCTAGAATAAGTATGTTCTTTGGTCGCTGTATGACATATCATATAGTAAGCTTCTTTTATTGAATTTCCCATGATGGTGAACTGTACCATTATACATTATTTTCCACACTGAATACACAAACCTCATATAACAGATTAACATTATCTTTAGTTAAGGAATACTTAAAAACTGTATTTTTATTTTAGAAAGTCAGCACATGTTCACTTTGCACTCAAACATGGTAAGAAAGAATGTTCATGCATAAAAATGTTTGTTTGCTTTACTGAAATGTCAATATTTATCCATCAATATCTAAAAAGAATTATAGAATCATAGAATGGTTTAGGTTGGAAGGGACCTTACAGATCATCTATCTCCAACCCCCCTGCCACGGACAGGGACAGCTTCTGCCAGACCAGGTTACTCAAAGCCTCATCCAACCTGGCCTTGAACACTTCCAGGGATGGGGCATCCACAACTTCTCTGGGCAACCTGTTCGTGTATCCTAACAATAAAGAACTTCTTCCTAATACCTAATCTAAATCTATCCTCTTTCAGTTTAAAACTGTTACCCCTCGTCCTATCGTTATACTACCTGATAAAGAGTCTCTCTCCATCTTTCCTATAGGCCCCCTTTAAGTCCTGAAAGGTCTCCTCAGAGCCTTCTCTTCTCCAAGCTGAACAACTCCAACTCTCT
>VZSZ01003346.1:0-14147 GCA_013398815.1 Ibidorhyncha struthersii | reverse complement strand
ATATTACCCTGCCCCTTGATCCTTACGCACAAGCTCTCAATCACATTCATGATAAAATCACATACTTTTTTCTCATTACGAGAAATACACTGCTTAATTACAGAGCTTCACTGTGTTACAGTATTTATGTTGCCGCTGACATTTGTTGTGAAATTTCTCTAAACAGTCAGTCCTTTTTTTGCGATTAAGCCTACATTTGTTACATTTTTCATGCTTTGGCTCAACAGCCCTTCTACTGATATCGAGCACTCACAGTTGCAATGCAAGGTTTTGTGATGTGGACCAATTTAATTATCTATCTTTGGACACTGCAATCACTTACTATACATTTATTTTAAACTATACTGTGCTCATATGTATTTTAAGGAGAAATTGGCTGCTTGAGGCTTGGATGAGTGTACTCTGGGTGAAAAACTGGCTGGGTGGCTGGGCCCAAAAAGTGGTGGTGAATTGAGTTAAATCCAGTTGGCAGCCAATCACAAGTGGTGTACCCCAGGGTTCGGTATGGGGCTGGTTCTCTTTAATATTTTTATCAATGACCCGGGAGAGGGGATCAAGTGTACCCTCAGTAAGTTTGCAGATGACACCAAGTTGGGTGGCAGTGTCAACATGCTTGAGGATAGGATGGCTCTACAAACAGATCAGAACAGACTCGATTGATGGGCTGAGGCCAACGGTATGAGGTTTAACAACAAGGCCAAGTGCCAGGTCCTGCACTTGGGTCACAACAACCCCATGCAGTGCTACAGGCTTGGGGCAGAGTGGCTGGAAATCTGCCCGGCAGAAAAGGACCTGGGTGTGTTGGTCAATAGCCAGCTGAATATGAGCCAGTAGTGTGCCCAGGTGGACAAGAAGGCCAACAGCATCCTGGCTTGTAGGTGGATGGCTTGTATGGCTAGTGTGGCCAGCAGGAATAGGGAAGAGATTGTCTCCCTGTACTTGGCACTGGTGAGGCCCCACCCGAGTCCTGTGTTCAGTTTTGGGCCTCTCACTCCAAGCGAGACATAGAGGTGCTGAATCTTGTCCAGAGAACAGCAACAAAGCTGATGAGGGGTCTAGAGCACAAGTCTTATGAGGAGTGGCTGAGGGAATTGGGGTTGTTTAGCCTGTGGAAAAGGTGGCTAAGGGGAGACCTTATCATTCTCTACAACTACTTGAAAGGAGGTTGTAGTGAGGTTGGGGTCCGGTTTTCTACTAATATGATTATTTTTTGGAGTTTAGTTTGCAGTTCTTTCTTGTATTTAATCTAAAACTCTACTCCTGCAGCTGTGAGGCAGAGTTATCAGGTATCCCTATTTCAAGGACCATTCTTTATTTTGTCTACTGGTTGCATAACTAACAGGAAGGCAGAATCAATATTTATACAGCAACATTAAGCAAAATCAACTGAAAGTAAGTTCCAGTTACAAATTCAGCCTGCAGTAACTTTTTCTTCCAAGAAAATGAATAAAAAGGAAAGGTAAATGTTTTCGTATTGTATTGGCACTGACCTGTTCACCTGAAATAAAAGTTTGAGAGTATAGTCTTAAAATATTAATCCTTTCTCATGGGCATTAGTCTGCTATATATAAAATGCTTGGATTATATTGTATGCAAGGAGAGCTTTTAATACAATGGCAAGCAAATTCTGGCATGACCTTTAAATTTCCACATAAAACCTCAGCAGAATTCACAAGCCTGAGAGGGGCTCCAGCACCAGGAGAGCTTTAGTGCAGAGATCTGCTGGTGTGTTCAGTGCTGCTGGGTACATTACAGAAGGACAACTTCATGAGCTTGTAGTGGACTAGAAATAAACACAGAAATTCTTAGAGGTGAAAATGGAGACAGGACAAAATTGCAGAGGGGAACAGAAGTTAAATGTGGTCTTAGATCTTTCACTGAGGCCACAACTTGATTGCTGAAGAACTTGGCCATGAAGAGCCAAAAAGGAAAAATCAAGTACGTCAACTGCCAGTCATGACATTAGTCACCATCCACAGTTTTTGCACTCCATGAAGCAAACTAAGAAGCATGGATCAAAACAGAAAATAATTGTTAATGTATAGCTTATTACAACTCACAAATAAGGAATGTATTCATTGCTCAGTGCAGACTATCAAACATAATAGCAAGAAGCGAGACCAAAGATAATTCCAGTATGACATCTCTGAACAAGAACTACTGGCTGCCACAGAAGCTATATAAGCATACAGTAATAGTAGGTATAGCAATGATAACAGCATTGATATAATATCATAGTAATTAATATAACATAGCTATCATAGTAATGAGGTGGATTACTGGATTGTGTCAGCAAATTAAATAGCACTGTTTTCCAGGATTCCATATTTAAGCTAAAACAAAATGCTAAAAGTACAATAAATGTTTTGCATTTTGCTATTAATGCACCAGTGCCACTTTCAACTGAGAAAACAATTAAGGATTTGTTTGTAAAGATCATGGCCCTGAGGCTTCAGAACTATGAAGCCATTGAAATAATTCCAGTAATACTTCTTTGCTGAAAGGGGAATTACCAACTCACTGACTAATTACTTCCATGACAGCAATGAAATTGTATACAGAAATAAACAAAGGGGTAAAAGAATATATATTAAATAAAGCATTTTAAACCTTGCTTCAGCATAGCAAAATGTCATCATGTCACTACTTTTTAGAAGCAGTATTCCATCTACAAGTTAACAACAGACAAAGTGAATATTTTTGGTAGGTATTTGCATGTCTCATACATTACATAATGAAGAAAAATATACTATAAGCAATCAGGTTGCGTTATTTTTTTCAATATACATGTTCCAAAATAAAGACTTTAACACGCAAAATTTTCAGAATTACAGAGACACATTCCTCTTTATCAGGCATAGGAGAGAGGGAGGAACAATGGAATGAATTAGCATTGAAGCTGAACATAAAAAATTCACTAACAAAGTTCATGTCTACAGATCCTTTCAATGCCTACATAAAACCAGAAGCACAGCAACATTTATGTCACTGTGATATCACCTATAAGCTCTTGGCAGACAGTCCTCTGGGGACAACTCAGGGACAACTCAGTCTTAACGCAGGCATATTTCAGCTGAAAGTTTTTAACACTGAACTGTGTCCTACGTCTAGGCAGGTGTGCTAAGTGAAAGAAAGGAGAAAATTCTCAATTAGGAGCAACGCGACAGTACTTAACACCTACATTCAATTGAGGCCAAAACTAGCAGAAGGTAGGCACACCTCTCACCCATGGATGTTTTGGTAAGCAGAAATCAGAGGCAAAACTTTGCTGCTATGTAATCTCTCACCAGTCAAGTTCTCAGCAGGATTATTCTTTCCAAGCGACTTCCTACTGCCTCAATAAGAAGCAATTATGTAAGAGAATAGCATCATCCCAAATGTGTTCAGGCTGGGCAGATGCACTTAATAGAATTTAAATGAGTACTTCCAAATCTGCAGACAGAAATGATGCAAAACACATCAAACTCAGTTCTCAACTCTTGTTCATACAAGTTTGTTTTTCTTGTCATTATTGACAGACACAAAGGTGAGCAGACTTTTTACTTTATAGCCTTGCAGAGACATATGCTTTAAGATTTACAATGTTGCTAATTACGTCTATGTGGAAGAGTAATTATTTTAAGCCTACTCAATTCATCTTTTTAACAGTCAATGAAAACATTGACATCTTTAAAGCACATCAAAATTCTACATATCTTAGAGCAACAGGATTGTTTAGGAGATAATCACATCAGGGAACTGTTGTCACCTTGCCATGGTAATGTTTTATTTCTATTAAAACCTAATCAAAAACTCAGTGAATGAGTTATAACACAGGGAATCAGAAACCAATGATTTTACTTTCTGAAGGAAGAAAACAAGTATTCATGAATGTGTATTCCTGAAAGAAGGAGTGTTGTAATGTTCCAATATGCCAAACGGTATCACTGGTTGGAGCACAAAGAAGTAAGCCTAAAGAAACTACTTTTCACAAGTAATTGCCTCAGACTACAGAAAATATCCTATGGAAGTTCATCAACATATTTTAAGAGACAAATCAAGATGTACTTTTGTTTCCAGAAATGGGATACAGACAAGGGAATAAATGCTTTTAGATGACTACAGTAGAATACCAGTTATGTAGAGAACACATGTATGGAGATGAAACATGAATTTTGCAACTACAGAGTACAGGCACTTATGCATTGCATTGATAGAAGATATAAATATATTAACCGTCCACATTTTAATATACTTTACACTTTGGATCTATTTGAGCATACATTTTTGCAAAAGAAACTACAACCTAAGACTCAGTTCCCTGTTAGTCAATTCAAAGTAATTGAGACAAAATCAGGTTACTTTTTGTTCTTTTAAAATATGTTTTATACCAGCGCAATTATTTGAATTATAGTGGGGAACAAGAAGAGCAACATCTGTCAATTGATGTTTTGGTGGTCTTCTTGGCAGTTTTACACACAGTGTTAAGATGGAATTTTGTGGAATGGTACTGGCCTTTAAAAGCTGTCCATATTCTCCTGAAAGGTAAAAAAGTAAAAAAGAATGTCTGTTCCTGCACCAAGGAAAAAATGAAAAAAAAAAAAAACCCAGACAAGCAAAGCCTATTATTTTTGGCTAGTGAACACCATGTGCATATTTTCTTCATGAACTTCTTTTAACACTTTTTTAACCGTGATCCTTATGAAAAAAAGCTTATGCAATTAGTGCCTTTCTGTGTGCCTGTATAGACACACATCACCTTTGGGTCCCCTGGTAAACTCAGCAAAATAAAGCACTGTAGAAAAGCTCAACATATAATTACATTCCTACAAGATGCCTGAAAAATTTATGGGTGCATAGACAGAAATCCAGTTAATTGGCTGGTATTGCTAAGACACTCTCAACCATATTTCAAATGTCATGGCACTCAAGCAAAGTCCCCAATAAGAGGAAAAAGTGAAACATCATGCCAGGTTTTAAAAAGCGTTAAGAAAAAAAGGACCCTGAGAACTACTGACCTGTCAGCCTCAATTCTGTTCCTGTTACGATCATGGAGCAGATCTTCCTGGAAGTTATGTTGAAGCATACAGAAGACAGAGAGGAAATTAGAGACTGCCAGCAAGGTTTCAACAGAGGCAAACCATGCCTGACTAACTAAAGCCTTCTGCAAAGGAGTGGCTGCATGAGTGCAGAAGGGAAGTGTTACAGGTATCATCTACTTCAACTTATGTAAGGCCCTTGATATGGTCCTCCACAGCATTCTTGCCACTAAATTGGAGAGATATGGATTTGGCAGATGGACTGTTAAATGGATAAGAAACTGGATAAATGACCTTGTCCAGAGAGTTACAGTCAACAGCTCAATGTCCAGGCTGAAACCCGTAATGAAGGGTGTCCTTCAAGGTCAGTACTGGGACCAATACTGTTTAATATCTGCATCAATGACATAGACAGTGGGATTAAGTGCACCCTTAGAAAGTTTGCGGCTGACATCAAGCTGACAGGTACAGTTGATTCACTTGAGGGAAGGGATGCCATTCAGAAGGACCTGGAGAGGCTTGAGGAGTAAGGTCATGTAAACCTCATGAAGTTCAACAAGGCTAAGTGCAAGGTCCTGCACCAGGGTCAGGGTAATCCCCCAAATCAATACAGACTGGGGCATGAATGGATTGAGAGCAGCCCTGCAGACAGCAGGGCTTGGAGGTACTGGTGGATGAAGAATTGGACATGAGCCAGCAATGCGTGCATACCAGAAAGGCAATCCCATCATGGGATGCATAAAAACAAGGGTGGCCAGCAGATCAAGGGTGGTGATTCTGCGCCTCTACTCCATTCTCATGAGACCCCACGTGGAGTACTGCATCCAGCTTTGGAGCACCCAGTGTAAGAAAGGCATAGAGTGGGTCCAGAGGAGGGCCACGAAAATGATCACAGGACTGGAACACCTCCCCAGTGAAAAAAGGCTGAGAATGCTGACTTTGTTCAGCCTGGAGGAAAGAAGGTTCCAGGGAGACCTTATTGCAAGTTTTCAAAACTTAAAGGGGCCTTATGAGAAAGATGGAGAGAAGCTTTTCACTAGGGCATGTAGAAACAGGACAAGGAACAATGGTTTTAAACTGAAAGAGAGTATATTTAGATTGAACATAAATACAGTTCTCTGGAAAAAATGTATATGTTCTTAAATGTGCACTATTGCAGCATAAAGAAATAATTTAAGTAAAAATCTTGCCTATAAAATTATAACTTAAAGGGATTTGACAGATTTTATATTAAATTTAAACAGTTGTTTTATATTATTTATACTGTTTTATATATTACTATACATTATTTTAGATTAAGCAACATCAATCTGACTGCTAAAGACATCATGTTTGTATCAAGGCAACTATCCTTCAAATCCCTGTAGGGATGAAGTGGAAGTTTCCATAAAAGTGTAAGCTAAAGGTTTTTGGGGGGGGCAACTTACTCTGGATAAAGATTCAATTAATTCTAGAAGACAAAACTATGGTTCACGCTACATTTCTGTGTACAGTCAAAATTCACCAGTGATCAGCCTCCTAACAATAACATTATGCACAATCATTTCCTTTGCATCATGATACTGCAGCTGAAAGACTGCTCTAAATTAAAATACCAACAAATGGGCATTTCCTTGGCATGTAAAAAAAGATAATCAGAAGGGCAGGTAACAGTTTCATACCTATTTTTTGTGTCTTTTAAGATGTCTTATATCCACAAAATTATTTTAGTCATATAACTACAGATCCTTTCAAAGGAAGAACATTCAGGAGAAAAGAACTGGTAGAATTTCTTCTTTGTGCATCTTTGCACAGCTTAAACGCAGCAGAAGGTGGAAATAGTGCTCTACGGTAGTATTTCTTAAGTGGGCACAAGTCCTACATGGAGATAGACCTAAGATCTAATCTCAGTGGTTCTAGAACTATTTGAGCTGCTAAGGGTGGGATCTGGTTCTGTTGTGGTTTGGACTGGACTGGCCACTGAGACAAATGACAGATGCTCTCCCCCACCTCCCTCTCTAAGGAGAGGAGGGAGAGAGAAAAGAGACTTTTGAGTTTAGAAAGAACTAAACGACTTTAATGAAATATTAATAATAAAATAATAAAAAATAAATAATGAAATGCGTAAAGTATATACAAAACCAGTATCAAACTCCCAAGATGACAATCACATCAGCGACAGGCACTGGAAAAGTCCCAGACGGGAGTCAGCAAAGGACAGGAACTGGATTCCAGATCTGGATTCAGGAATGCACAGATTGGGATCAAAGTCAGACGAACAGACAGAGTCCTCTTCAGAGGCCGGCCATTGAAGAAAGAGAGCTGACCCTTTGATCCCTCAGCTTTTATACTAAGCATGAGGTGGATGGGATGGAATACCCCATTGACCAGTTTTGGGTCACCTGTCCTGTCCACTCCTCCCTGCAGGTGGGACACCTTTACACTTTACCGCTTCCAACCCTCCAACGGGGCAAATAACCAAGTTATCTGGCCTTGGGTGTTATAGCAATAAGTATAAGCAAGAGCCTCTCTGCATACCATGCCTGGGCATCAACTATAAACATAGGTCTTATCACTCTGAGACCAAACAGTTTCTCCACAATATGCTGTTAATTTCAGAGAGTTTTAGAGAATTCTGTTAGTTAGAAGAGGTTTAGCTGCCAAGTAAAATGAGTGAATAGAAAATGGGTTCTGTTTTACCTTAAACTAAGGCAGGGTCCATCTACAGGATCCTTTTTCTGAGACCTATTTTTGAAACCAACATATAGTGGAGAGTTATTATCAATAACATTTTCAACATGATTTGTTATTAAGTCTACAAAATATTTCCCATTCTAAGAAACGATTTCTGGTTGCTTGTTATTTGGCTAAGTTAATACTCTAACTTCTATGGTGAAGATTTTCACAGAAATTGTCTATCTCACGTTAATTTCAGAGAAAGTTTTAGCCAAAATTATTTAACTATTCACAATTACATAAAAGGCTGTTGTCATGCAAGATGGGAAAACTGGAATTTCATGGGTAAGATACCTGTTTTGCCTAAATTTCAATCCTTCTAAAGTAGTTTTCTGCAACTACATAGAAGCCATCTCTGTATTTATTACTGTTACCTTTTGCCAAATATGCAGCAAAGTTACTTTATCTTCAGAATCCTTGAAGGACTGTTAAATGTTTTTTGTTAATGAATTCATGATAATCACAGCAATTGCTTGGAAAATAAAATTATGCCTTTCCACAGGATTTGTGGATAACAGAAGCTCTTTCAAATTAAAGTTCTTTCAGGAAATCTTTGAGATGAGGAAAGGTTTAAGTAAACTGCCACTGCCTCAGAAGTAATTTAAATACCTAATTCTGTTATCAAAGAATTGGGACAATTTAATGTTGTAGCAATTTTTAATAATGTGTGAATTGTAGCATAAGCTTTGAGTAACACAACTTAAAATAGATTGGGTGCTGTCCTTGGAAGCCACCTGCTTGCTACTCCTGGGTTGCATACAGAAGCGACTCTGCCCCAGCACTAGGGTATTTGGAGATACTGTGTAATGGAACAAAGTTGCCAAAAGCTTATGCAAGTTCAAATCAAACCTCCATGCAGGGCACATGCATTATCAGTAAAAGGAAACTGATGGTGAAAAAGTCAACCAACTGGCTTATGTTTACAGCTCTTTAAATCAACTGAGTTCCAAATTTTCAAAAGCCTGTAGGTAATACATGGAATTTCATGTTTAATACTTTTGACATCCACCTGTATCTGTGTCTTACAAAAAAAAAAAAAAAAAAAAGAGAATTCCCTGGTTACACATAGTATTAGTACCTCTTCTTCTCTTCTTAGTTTCCATATCTGTCCAAAACTGCCACAGTATTAAATAAATATATTGAGGACTCTTTGAGATAAAGGGGGGAAAAAAACAAAGCAGCAAAGTTTTATAGGTAAAGAGCATAAGTAAAATGATAAAGGATGACATTATTGGCATAGTGGAAGCAACAAAGGAAGAAAGATAAACAGAAGGAGGGGAACTGGACAGAGTTTGGAGTCATATAACCAGGATGCACAGCAAACAAAGCTGCATATTTAAATATTGTAGTCAGTAAATATCCATGTGCAGAAAACAACACCAAGCATGCTGCCCTGCATGTTTCTTCTGCTCAGTTCATGCACTATTACAATGTTAAATCACAATTAAGATCAGTGTGAAGGTTGATCCCTCCAATCTTTCTGTGTCTGATCCCTCAAGTACATCTGCCTTCAGCTAATGGTATGAATAACTTCAGAATTAAAAGAGCATGTCCATTAAATTTACTACTTGGTGCTGGCCATTACGGCAGCTGTCATGTAGACATATCTGTAAGAACAGCTCTGATTTCAAATTATTTAGACCTACTAGGACACATAAAATAAAACTATATTCGCAAAATTACATATTTGAAGGAAAGAAAGGAGCACTCCTCTCCATCAAGCCCCTTGAACTAGTTCCACTTCACTAAGAGTGAAATTATATTAAAAGATTCCCTCTGTGGTACTGAGCATCAGGGATGAAGTCCACATGCTCCAGCTTGTGGTCTTTAGGGACTACACACACATTCCGCTTTTCACATTTTGGATTAACAAGCTCTGAAGAATACTATACTTCCACAACATTAGCCATATGAATTTATGAACGTATTTTAAAAGCTATACATTTTAACAATTTTGAAAGGAACACACAGTAACAACACTAATGTTCATTTGATTTTGCTTTGTGACTTACGGATTGTTTTCATAGGCTTTGGGAAGAATTAACCTGTTTAGTTTATTAATCTTCAACAGAAACACTTGAAAAAATAGATTGTTAAGACCTGACATATTAAAAGCAGTGAATAATTCAGCTGTATCCTTTTCATAAAATATTAAATTACAGATACCATCTGACATAAAAGGCACTTTTTACACATTATCAATGAATAATGGTAATGTTAAATGAATATCCCTCTTTTTATGATTTTGGCCTTTGCAAAATTGTTCCACAGGAATAGTCTTTTCTTTAACCAAAGGCAGTTAATTATTTCCTATGTAAGGAGGTGAACAGATAATGCTGTTTCTTGTGCAATGGAGTGTGCTGTAATCTATCTCTAATGGACTGTTAGCTTGTGATTTTATTTTACCAAGACTGCATATATTTACTTAGAAATACCTCTAACTGTAATAGATACAACTAAAACTTTGAATTAGTAGATTTAATATTTTCTCTCAAAAAGAAAAAGATATGCTTATTTATTTTCGCAACACTGATTAGTCTAGTTTCTACACCCACATCATGGTTCCTATACTTCCATACAGAAGAAGACATACTTTGATTATGACTTAACAAGATTCAACAGCAACAATTGAAACAAAATGGAAGAATAATTACACAAAGTAAAGCAAAAGCAAACAAAATAAAACCATGTCAAACTAAACCAGCTACAAAATAAAATAACATAACATAAAATAAAATAAATTTAAATTAAATTAAGATAGAATATGTTATTGATTTATCTTTTTAGACTGTCTCTGTAACAGAATACATAATATAGAAATTCACGTACACACATAGTTGTTATTTGGTTAGTACTAAAATAAGAAGTTGTAGAGAAAAGTATTTTCCACTTCAAAAGTCAGGATCCCTTGGTCTTTGCTGAGAGTTATTTTGTCTATCAATATAGGTGTCTACTTTGTTGTATGGGTATTCAGAGTTGCTGTAAATAAGTGTAAAACACTTTAACTGTTTATGTGAAAATAAGCTGTCTCAGCCTTTACAGTAGCACAGCAGCCTAAACTGTATCCAAGAAAGTTAAATGTTGAAATAAATACTGACTTATTTTGTGACATTCTGTTTAACCATCATCATTCGGACACTGATGTACATCTTCAAGCCATACTTTTTACAGAAACTGAGTGCATGCTTTTCACAGAATTTGAAATGTTAACACATTCTCTCAAAGAATTCTTGAAATATAATTCCTTGGAGAAAAAAAATATATGAATATGAAATATCCCATTAAAAAATTGTAGGAGAATGGATCAATTCTACACTGTAGTAGAACTATAAACCTATGATATATAATGACCTTGTTTTTACCTTAACTGCTGATGCTGAGGAATCACTGAAAGCCAAGCATTTGATAGAGATCTAATACACTATTTGAGTAGTAATCTAAAAAAATACTAAGTGCTTTTGTCCATTAAAAATAATATTTCCATTGACAGCAACATGCCACAGGCCTTAGGCTAACTTTGCCATCTGCTAAATTTGCTCTCCCCAGTCCTGGCTTGTTATGCTTGTTATCAACTTATTATGAGAACATGTGCGAACTGAAGCTTAATATCAGATTCTTCTTCCTGTGATGTGGAGTTCAAGCACAGGATAATAGCAAAGGCCTGGAAAATACCAGTGAGGTGGAAAATAGAGGCCTGAGGACAACTCACTGGTGGACATTGCTGCTTGTGGTAGAAGTACATCCTTAAGAGCAAGGAAAAAGACTGCATTAAACAGAACAAAGAAAAGCAGCAGAACCTCAAGGCAGAAGCCCCAGGTAGGTTACCGGGACTGTGAGTATGCTGCACACTTCGAGGACCATAAGACCAAAAGGCCCTCTCTCTCTTTCCCTTTATGTTCTCCAAGAACTGTGATTATCCCTTTCTACACAGGCAACCTACAAGAACAATTAAATTTGCTGAAAATTCACAGCTTTGCTGCAACCTCCAACTGTTCACTGAAAACAACATTCTGGGACAGGGTAGTGCCAGTGTGCTTCTGGCTTAACTGTTTTTGTTTTAACGTAATCGATAGCAAACCAAATTTAAATAATACACACCTCTACATTCAGCCAGATTCCATGACATGGAAGTTTGTTTTCAAACAACTTTATCTACACCAGTTTTTGCTTCAAGCTTATTTTCAAGTACTGTTTGGTTTCTCCATAATCACCTACAGTATCAGGCACTGTACATCATGCAGAACTATCTTTCCAGACTACAGACAACGCGCATTAATTTAATAACCTTACCCAGCAAATTCTAATTTCTCTGTCCAGTTTTAATTCTAGACAATCAGAAGACACAAGGTCTTTTCCCAGACCCTCAACTGCACCCACTCTGATGAAGCCAGAATTATCTCTTCTACAACTCACTATCAATGCTATTACTGTTTGCTTTCAATGTATATTACCAATCTATGTTTTTCCTACTGTTTCTTTAAGAAACCAGTTCACAGTAAGAAACACGTAAGGTGTGCTGAGTTAACGTATTCTGTTTGGGTTAACTATTAAAAAAAGGTTTTAAGAACAGGCTACTTGCTTACTCTGTCTCTTACTGATATTGATTGTTGTCACATACACAGCGATGTCAAATTTAAGCCTTCCCATTTTGCTCTCCATATTTCTAGACAGTTTGAGCCATGATGGAGCTTTTAATTGCTTTCCTATTCAGGATTTTTCCACACTACATTTTACAACTGATATTATGTATTGTACAAAAATCAGAGACCAGGCATTTTGATCAATTACGGTGTTACCAGTTCCCTTCAGAGAATCTCATCATAAAATTGGGACATGCTTAAAAAAGTTTATTTCATCCATCTTCACTGTATTCTGAATCATCTATTTATTTTTACAAATTGGAAAATTCAACATATTTGTCAAATTAATCATATATTTTCGTTTGTTTAAATAGATTTGTTTTCATGTAACCAATTGTACTGAGAATGTTTACAATCCATTTTTTTCAGTGATCTATCAGTAAGTTTGGCAGATATTCAAACCATCCCACACTTCACTTCCTCCCTGCATTCACAGAGTGACATTTATTTTATTTATCTGTGGAAAAAAAATCCAACTACAATAGAGATTTTTTCAGTCATTATTGATGAGTGTTACAGACATATCCACAGGTGTTATTTATGAAACAAGGTAAGAATCTGAATGTCTGAACATTTTCTTTTAAATAAAGTAATTAATTAATAAAGAGTGCATTCAGTGTGCTGAATAATCTGTAAAATCTTACATTACCTCAGTGGGTCTGTATAACTGCGGCTAGTCAAATTAATTTGTCATTGGAGCACTTCAGGAGTAAGTGTTGTAGTAAGAGCATCTCCAAATTCCATTTTTTTTCCAAATATATCATCAATGCAAGAACATATTTTGCATGCACATTGTAAACGCATGGTTTTAAGTTATTTTGTAACATGTTATACCACGTACAAAAAATGATTTTATGTAGGCTATAAGTAAAATAATCCATCTTGTTCTTCATAGCTTTTAGGAACACAACTGATTCTCCAGTTAGAAAACTGTCTTCTCTTTCTTTGTTGAATTGAGAACAATAACACAGACTTACTTTACAAACATAATTTATTAAATAAACCAGCAACTCACAGATTAATCAGATAATTTTCAGAATGATTGGCCAGTAGTTACTCTGGCAATAAAAACACAAGCAGTGCAAAATATATCTGACTTTTCAGAGAGATGGCTCAAACCCATTTCAGGGATTTAGATCCAGCAAAGTTGATATTTATATTGAACAGAGTAAGTTTCTCTTTTCCTGTGGCACTCAGAATTCTGTCCTGTTTCTTTCCCACAGAACAGCAATTAGATGAAGCACTGAAAAATTAAATAGTATTGCCTTCCCTCTGGTATTTTCTTAGCATTTTCAGGACCACCAGGTGGTACATATTGGTACAGAGCAGCGACAGGATGACAGCATCTAGAGAGTTCATGCAGAGAGTTCTGGTTTAAATTCCATATCAGCACCACATTACTTTTCAGATATATTCAATTTTAGCACTCCTATGCTCTGCTTATGAATTCTAAAAGCTACCATTAGGTGTGCTATCGCCCAAAAAATCTGCATCAAAGCAAAAGCAAACTGACCCCTCACTTTGCAGAACACAGAACAAAATCAGCAAAATAATTAATATAATTACATCAAAGAGCAAATAACACCAGTAAGCACAACTTACTACTAGCAAGAGTGAAAATTAATCTCATTTCTATACATTGGCAGGTAAATATTCACTACACCTTACAGAGAGAAAAATAAACTAAATCTTGCCGCTTTCAGTCCAAAATCACATGCCTAATAAATAGTCTGGGCTGTCATAGAATCATAGAATTGTTGAGGTTGGAAGGGAC
>VZSZ01003345.1:734-12745 GCA_013398815.1 Ibidorhyncha struthersii | reverse complement strand
TGTCTGTGGCACCAAGTTCAGAGCCAGTCATTGACCTGCCGCAAGGAAAATATTATCAGGAAAGGACATTCCTATTTCACTTTTTAATTGATTTAAGCATCAGAAATCTTTTAAGGAATGCCACAAACACAAGTGATATTCTTAAGTGGTACAATCTACATTTCCAGTCTGATTTTGCTGAAAGGTGTGTAAAACCTTATGTGTCTGAGTTTCGGTGTGCCTGAGCAGGTTCCATCATAACAATGATTGTTTCCAAAGTCCATTTTGACTTAATCTCAGAAGATTGCCTATGGATCAGTCTCTTTCAGAAGACAGAAAAAGAAGAATAGGTTAACTTTGCCAGAACAGCCGATTGTATCCCTAACCAGTGACATTTTGTTGGGGTTTGCCATTGCCAGCATTGAAGATAAAGGCCTTATTATGGAAGCTGTTGTTGGCCTTTTAAAAAATAAATTCTGAGAGCACAGAGAGGATCTTGCAATGAAACTCCCCAAGTGAAGGTGTGAGCACTTGTGCCTGGAAGAACTGAAAAATGGTATTTGAAATAGGTCAGGTTATTTATATAACCGTAGGCAAACATACCCTCAAGTCTTCCTTTGGGAGACTCTACAGAAAACTATATCTTGTTGCTGTGGAATAAGTTTAGTCTCATGAAGTAATTATGAAGTCAAACTCAGAACACTGAAAACAAAGAGGGTGTGGAAGGAAACTGCAAGATTCATTCTACAGAGAGGAAACAGGGGTAAGATAGTGCTGTCCAGACTGCTAGCAGCCCTTAGGCCACAGAATCAGACTAGAACTTGTCCAAAATAACTTTGCGTAATACCTACTATGTGGTTATCAAGTCCTCAGCATTGTTTTGTTCTTGCCTTCAGTCCTGCCTTGAGATATTATTGTCTGCATGGCAAAGAAACATGTGACTGGGAGAGGTGTTCTCCTTAGCTGAACATTTTAACACCAACCTGGAGTGGTCCTGCAAGTTAACTTGCTGTCTCCTTTAGCTTTTGCTATATACGTGTGATCAATTGGAATTGAAGAAAGACTTAGTAAACTAATTCCCTCCATCTACCTATCCTTGCTAATGCAGGAATGTTCCTCCAATGCTTGGAGGGGAATGTCCAGCCTAGATCTTCCTGGAGCAGATTCCAGACATGCCATAAAGACAGCTGATGTACAAGATGCAGTAAATATCCAGCACACCAACGAATCCACAATTTTATTTCAGCTTATGCTACAAAACCTGTACTTGTTTCTTCAAGCTCATGGGTTTAATTCATTCAAAGACTGGGTTGTTTGCTGCCTTTGTGTTTGCTACTCAGTCAGTGTCAATATAAATTTCCAATACTGCTGTAGAAGCATCTATAAACTATCCTGTAAATGCAGAAGAATGAATCACTAAATAATATTCTTTCATCCATCAATCTAGTGGTAGGTTCAGATGTACTGCTGGTATCTTAGGGACTGTCAAGGTGTTATTTTCATGAGAAAATAATTCTTGTCACACGTCAAATACAAGGATACAATATGTCTGTACAAATGCAATATGGGGTATTGTTATGAGGGAGTAACAAAAAAAAACAAACATAAGGACTTGAGTAATTAATCACCTGAAAACTCTGATTCTTTTTTTGGTCAGTCAAAACAAACCAAGCAAAGATAGGGAGAGTCAGCTGGCCTTAAAGATTGTTCGGGAGTCTCTGAAACCTCATAAAAGAGAGGTGATTTACAGTAACAAAGCATCTTTGAAAAGTTTTTTCCCCTCCCTTTTTATCAGCTTGGAGATGCATTGGCAACTGAGATATGTGACCAACAAGTCTTTTCACACCCCAGACTTTCTCCAGAACACTTCAAGCCAATGTCCTGTTTCAGTTTTCTGCTAAATAATTTGCCTTCATAAGTTAGGTACACATCTTTACGGCTGAACCCCTGAGCTCATCTCCTTTTTTTTGGAAATGCTTCAGCAGCTGATGCTCTTCTCTGTTTTAGTCGGCTTGCACATACAGGCCAAGAAAGCCAAGGGCATAAGGAAATGTGGATGTTTGATTGCCTTACCTTGCACAGATGACTGGTAATCTACAATTCAAGGCTTGCAACTGAGGTTTCTCCAAAAGCTTGGATACAGGCAGAATTTATGTCATGGCAGAAGAAGAGAGATGTTAATGAATCTCACATTATTTTCTAATACTGTTTTGAACATTCATCCTTGAATGCTCAAACCATCTTGAGAGTATTCTCTAGGCAAGAAAAACCCACAACGTGGCTTTTTCATAGAAGAAAGAATTTTATGTTCTCAAAATCTTATGGAAATATATGAGCCCTGCAAATGTGGGATTTAAAAGTAATTTCTAAGTAGTGCTGAACACTCTTTGCATTAAATGTTTTAGCTGAGATTTATTACACTAATTTTATAACCTCTTAAACATGATGTAAGAGTCTAGGCCTGCATAATTACAAAGGCAGAGTGTTAATGCTCACATTTGAAAAACATCTGTACCTAAAGTATGGGAAAACAGCATTAGGGTAATATCTTGGCTGCAGTCTTCCAAGATGCTTAAAGTTCCCTGCACTCTCTCCCTGATAACAAAATGTAAACCTGCTTATTCTATCAAAGGTTTGTCAAGATGTGGTTTCACAGTAGTTTCTAACCCATCACAGGAAGTCGATGTAGCTTTACTAAATCTCCACTGAAATTTCTGCCTGTAGTTACATTCCCTGATCCTTGGTTGTCTGGCCTTCTCTTAAGTCAGAGGGTTTATTGGGAATCTAGTTCTTTTTTCTCCCCTTGGTGGCAGACATTCTGGCCTCAAACATATTCTCCCATCCCCCTTCCCCCACTGCTTGTCTACGATGAACAGAAATCTAGGCTGGGGAATCCAACTGGAGAGGGGAGCAAAGAGCAAACAGAGCTCATTCTTGACTGTGGGGATGATTCTTGATCCCTATGGCTTCCTTGCAACTGTGCTGATTCCTACCATCTGTTCTACTCATTCAAGCAATTAACACATTAGATATTTATCTTCTATTCTCTCAAATTAATTATTTAAGTTGCTGCTTGATGTGAAAGTTTAGACCATTAATGTATTGGCAGTGTTAATATTTAATGATCTAAGGCATAGAGAGGCAGAGGGAAATCAATATTCGTGCAGTGTTTTTCATCTCTTAAGAGAGCTACAAAATTTTTGCTCTTTTCTATGTATCCATGGATGGTACTAATGTTAACTGAAGCAAGTGGATTGGCTGGGTACTGAAATTGGGCTCTCAGTCTCATAGTTATTTCATTCTAGCTGTTCTTACTGTTAGCAGGAAGCCAGAGGCTCCCCAACTTCTGTGACATAAACATGTTAAAAATGTCAAAAATCCTTCTCTGAAAAGGAGAAGTCTTTCTCTTATGAAATTTTGTGGTCTTGATAAACTCTCAACTCTTTCAGGATTAAAAGTGAGAAATCCTTTTCTAGCATGCAGATGTGTTTCAGGGAAACCAGTTTTTGAGGGTGTAGGAGGGAGAGGGTAGAAATCCAGTAACATACAGGGAAACCTTTGAGGCTGAAATCAGTTGTGTTTATTTTCAGCAACTCAGTAATCATTGCTCTGTCTTGAGACTGGTCTGTGTAGACGAGGTGTTTGTTTCTTCATACACTCAGTCTTCCACTAATGTAGCTGTTGTACAAGAATTCTTTCTCATTCTGCTCATAAGAATTCATAGTGTGTAGCAAGCTGGATATGTATGGACTTTGTTTCCTTTAGTGCTGAGGAACTTTGGAGTTAAGTTGAAATTAAATTCTCTGAATGTAGTGCTTTCTAGTAAATGGGAATGGGAACAGATGCTACCATTTGACAAAGCAAAAAGTCAACAAACTTGCTGTTGCAGCGTTATTTTGGGTGTCTTTGGGCTAGGAACCATCTCCAAAGACAAAAGAAAGTTATTTTTCAGATTGTTGTAATCCTTGTAAATGATGAGGATAAATCTCAGAACAGCTGAGAAAAGAGACAATCATCTATCTGCTATTTCTTGTGGATTAGCTGTCTGCATGTAAAAGATTTAGTTGTGTACCCCTTTCTACCATAATGCTACGAATATCCATGAGATTGCAGCTGATGACAAGACAGAGGAAAGTCTACTTTTTTAAAGGGACCTATATAAAAATGTTCATGATCTGAAGGAATTGTCCATCAGGCAGTAGGCTGAAAGGGTTTCTAATTTATACAAAGTCCTGCAAAGCTGAAACTGTGAAATCAGCCACTCAGTTAAGCTAGTTTGGAATCATCTTTGCTGCAATCCACAGTTGGAGGACTTACATCTTATTGCCTACTTAGCATCTAGAAAGCTAGCCAAACACCTTTGGGGATAGACATTATCTGGTTTCTGGTTTGCTGCTTTCTGGCTTTGGGGAATTCTGAATGAGGACTGGCTTAATTAGGACATTTGTGGGAAGTCAGCCAGGACCCATGGAAGAGCTGTCCAAATACTTCTACTGGCCAGATTTACAGACACCAGCTGGAGTGTGTTTGTTGATTTTGTTTTGTTTTATGATGGATCATTGGAGTGGCAAAGCACTAGTACATTGTATACCAGTGATAGTTTTATGTATGTATCCATTGCTTTCAGAAAGGCAATAATGCATCTTTTAAAATTTATGTTTTAATATTCCTAATAACTAAAAATACAAGATGAGTATTTCAAACAAAAATTGATTCAAGTCAGTATTAGAGGGAGTTATGCTTCAAGTGTGCAACAGAATTTTTACTCCAATCAGAGTTGGTCAATTATTCTGAGTACTGCTGTGGCTGAGTTAAGTTGCTGCAGTGGAGATGTGGAGCTGGATTATTCTTTGCCTCCTCTGTAGAAAAGTTAACTTGCCAAAAAGTTTAATTTTGGAATCATCAAATCTTGGGAACACTGGTAATGCTCAGTGAATGGTTCTGTCTTTTCCTCTCAAAGCAGGAGGGAATAGTCAGATGTTGTAACAAAACATTTTAGCAGTCAGGAAAAAATACATTTTGTTTCCAAAAGTTTTTTCACTTCTCTGTGTGTTTTGTGAAGGATCTGTGTCCACCAGCCTACCCGACTGGAACTTACCTTTATGTCTCTGTGGAATGGCTTCTCATGTATTGCTTTGTAGACCTCTGGTAACCTTTAGAACAGTGAACTTAGGCTTGCATTGGTCTATTCTCAGAGACATTGTGTGCATTTCCCAACTGCATTGTTGCCTGCTCAGCAATTGCTTGCTGTTGATTAGACCTGTGACATGGGTGTAACATCTTGGCTGATGCTTAAGAGAATTCTGAATAGCAGCATATGGGAAATTACTTCTTTTCATTACCCTGAGTCTGTGATTAAATTCCAAAGGAACTTTTCACAGTCTCTTAAAATACATCTGGTTGCTTAACTTTTGGGTGTCTTGACTTTGCTTCTGAGTATCGTGGAATGATTAAAAAAGTACCTCCTGGGATTGCCAGTGTGTGTGACAAGACTGAGCTGAATAATTGGGCCTCACACCCAAGAAATATTTATACTTAGAAAATTGTCTTTATAGAGGACACAGCTTCTACACCAGATTTCCTCTAAGCACCAGAAAACCCACAATCTCCTTCACGGTTTGTGACCTATATGTCAAGTTTTTCAGTGACCGTCCTGCTCAGCTGATTTGAGATGGGGAGGTGACAATGTATGAATTGCTATTCCTTCATCTTTCATCAGGAAACACTTGGAGGAAGGAAACTGAGTACAGTATGTATTAATGGAATTAAAGCTGAGCTGGAAGGAGCTTCTGAGCATCTTTTGTTCATGAGGCCCAGTTTTCCTTAAAGTAATCTTCACGGTACAGAGAAGGGCAATTGTCCTGTTGGCTCTGGGCCAATGAGAGAAGATGACTATTACCTCATAAATTCTTAATAAAAAGATTTCTCTAGCAGGCACATGTGTTAGGTGCTGGAGGCCATTGGCCCACTGGCACCTAGGAAGTCATCTTCCTAGGAACAGGCAGCAAACTCTGAAGTGGCAGAAGTACCTAAGCTCATTTTAACATGAAAATAAGTATTCCTTGCACACAGAGACTGGCTTTTTAATGGGGAAGCAGAGCCATAAGGGTCCAATATTTTTTCTCTTGTTGAGCTTGGATGTTTCTGCTTATCTCTGACAAACCCACTGCTTGGTTTCTTTACTTCTCGGTTCTGCTCAGAGCTCCAAGTGCATTCAAGGCAGAGTGCCTTGAGAGGTTAGGCTGAGAGAGGTCCTTCTGAGTCCCAGCCTAACTAACTCAAAGTACTGCGTAGCATTAAAGCAACCGCTCTCAGAGCGATGCCCTGATTCAGGGTGTGAATGAATCCAACTAAAATTAATGGGTCTTCACCAATAGGGAACTGGCTGCAGGACTGCATGTTCACATGAAGTTCTTCTGCTTAGAGACAGCAATTGTGCCAGTTTCTCACGTAGTGAGAAAGGGAGGGGAAGATATCTAACACATGTGAATGCTCTGCAAGTAGCATATGTTTTATATATTGTATTTAGGATGATGAATGCATTCTTTTTTGTGCGCTGACAGGATTTCATTTTAGACACGTGGTGTATGGTATCTCAAATGCCACATGATTGGATGTAAAAATACGGTATACTGACAACTAGGATCACAAACTTGGTATATACAATGATGATCTCTCAATTATAATAATTACATGTATGTAGAGCATACATATAATCATGGCAGTCCCTCGATCAAATGTATTTTCATGCAATTTCACAGAAGGTTTTTTTGTCCTCTAGGAACTATAACCTTATGCAAAATAGAATTGCTCTGTATTTTTTGTCAGCCCTGTTAGTGAGGCTAAAACAAATAATACATTACTAATTCAGTGTTCCTCCCCACACCCAGAATCTGAAAGAACTGAAAATGATGTTGCTGATAATGTGGATAGTAACATTAGTCCCTGATTATTTTATCATTACTTTAATAGCACGTGGAGCCATTATGCCAGATAGCTGATACAATTTTGAGTGTGCTTTAAAGAGCAATAAAAGACTGATCATTCAGTTTTATTTCGATATGAAGAACTACTACTATCATGAGGCTGTTGGTAGGAGTAATGTGTCGTGCTCTTTACCCTGCCCTACCTTCTCTGCTGCTGTGTTCAAACCAGGGCAGCAAGTTAATCAGCAGCCTTTGCGGCACTCCCGCTGCCTGCCCTTACAGGTAAGAGGCTACAGTGAAAATGCTCCATACAGGGTGGTTACAGTTCCCAGTGCCATCTAGTGGTGTTCTTCCTGAAAATAATTGGAGAAAGAGACGTAGAAAGGAATTTAATTTCCCAGTATAATTTCCCACTAGCTTGGTGAATTCTTCCTATGTGAAATGGTTAAGAAACTGTAATAGTCTTAGAAACTGTATTGGTCTCATCTCAGGGGCAGACTCAAAAAGCTTCCCTTTTTATACCCATGCACGCTCTTCTGCCTTTGCATGGGCCCTGAGGTGGCACTGGGATTAGGGAAAAGCCGAAGGAATGGGAAATTGGAGGGATCAGAAACATCTCAGAGTGCCTCCGGGAATGCTTATTTTCTGCACAGTGCTATGGTGTCTCCATACACTGTCTTTCCATCCTTGTCTTGTTCTTTGTTAGGGGTTAGAAGGTAGGCTAGCTGGAAAAAAAAGGGTGGGAGTTGCCTATTTTCCTTTACCAGAAAATTTTAATGCATTCATTTTACTTGATGAAGCAAACAGCAAGAACAGCCATATTATTTTCCTCCTGCTCTTACCCCTCCCTCCCACCCATTCTGCCAAGGCCTCTCTTAAAAGATCCATTTTATATTTCACAGGCATATGTTTCAATTTTCACTTGCCGGGTGTGATATTTGGTAACATACGGATGAGTCATATTAATAACTTATTGAATCAAAACATAAATTGCCCTCAATCATTGCTAGATGTGCTGTAATCTTTATTCTTGTGGTCGCACCTGTCCAGTCTTAATCACACTGTGGTGTTTATTGCACCTGGGCTTTTCTCAAATGTGTTAGACCTAGAAACCTCATCAGTTCTAGCTCCAGCAGGAATATCTCTACTCTGACTTCCTGAAGTGAATTTTCATTTTAGGCCAAGAAAGGGCTATGAAAATCCTTTAACACAAACCATCTGATGTCTCTTTTTAGAGCAACGAGCAATGAAAACCGTGGCATCAATTTAAGTAATATTTTTACTTTCAAAATAAAACATTGGCAAAATATAATCAAAATGTTAAGAAAACAAATACTGAAACTGTGTGTCAACATAGCCACATCTGCTATAAGCAATATGGGAGGGAGTATTACTCTGCTGTAAATTGCTATAGTTTTCCGAGCCATAGAACACCATGAAATCTGTCTCCAGATGAGACTGGAGTCATCTCATCTCACATGACCAAGTCAGAAGTCCTAGCCTGCAGTAAAGTCTATAATTTGGCCTATAGAAGATCCTCCTGCCAGAATATAGTGATTCCCAGATCTTACTCACAATGAGATTTCAGCCTCTGCTAAGTCTTCCCTCACTGTTTCATGGCCAAGATGGCACAGAACTGCTTCTTCAGTAGGAAAAAATAGATTCAGTGATTAATTCTGCAGGTGTAATACGAGCAAAGGAGTTCATTTTCTCCAGAAACACTTGGCTTTTGTTGGATTATGAATTCCCTCACTGTCCAGGAAAACATCCTTAGTCCATGTCTCCATTTTGGTTACTTTCTTCCTGGCTGACCAGATAGTTCTCATGAGGAGCTGCACGGGAAGCCCTACAGCCCTTATCCCTGCCAACGCTGAGAGAAAGGCAGGAGCCAAGTGGTTGGTGCATTAATGCTTACAGATAAATTGCACATGATTTTCCACCAACATGTAAACATTAAATCATTATTCTAGGACAGACTAGAGGTATATAAGAGGATATATAAGCCATTTGAGAACCAGCCCTTTTGGTAATAGAGAGACTCCTAACCCTGAGAGTCAGCTTGGAGTGTGATTCCCAGCTGGCAAATCAAAAAGGCCCAGGTTAAAGAAAAGAGATCAAACATGGTACTGTTTAGATGAAGGAAGCTGCTGTCCTGAGAGGAGCAGGATGACACTTCTGTTGGGTATCAAAGAGGCAGTGTGGGTTATTGCTGTCCTGATTTTTTGCAGGGTGGAGTTGCCACGTTATTTTATTTGATGATGGTTTGTACACAAAGTAAGATATGGTATGTATCATCCTGCTGGCAAGAGACAAAGCCAGCATGGTTCTTTACAGGTTGTGTAACTTTACTCAATGGTTGTTTATTAGCTGTGCCTAACCAAACATGTAACAGTCCATTCTAACCAGGATTAATATTTACTTTGCTTCTGTTTCCCTTTTTCAGTGCTTTATTTGAAGAGATATTTTTTTTCTTTTGGCTGTTCTAAAGCTTTGTTAGAGCTGTGGGAGGTGGTCATTGTAGTATCTTGTTGAAACATTCCTGGGAATATATTTTAAGACAAATTCTTATTATATTAGTTTCTACTGGATTGAAGGTTTTTTTTTTTGTATTTTGTACTACTAGAGACAGTTCTTGTTTTTATAACGATATTGCTGCAGTTCAGGACATAGAGCCAATGGACTTTTGTCTAGATTTTCATTTTAGGGTTTTATTTAAAGCTTTCATTTACACAAAGGGAAGAGGAACAATTTCTCGGTGGGCAGCAAAGCCATTTCATCTTAGAATGGGGTAGTCCTAGCCTTAGTCTATGAGCTGCAATTTTTCCCAAGGAGGAATATATTGCCTTCTTTTTGTGTGGAAGTGCACTCAGCCCTGACATTAGATACATTTCTGTTCTCTTTCAGTATAGCAGACATCCAAACCTGTTGCTGATTTAACAGTACTAGACAGATTAGTCTCATCTTTATTCTGCAAAACAAGTCAATACAGATATTTATAGCTCTTTTAAAAAGATCTGGTTTTATGGGAGAAAACCCCACTCCTTTCTCTCCTTTTTGACCTCTCTCCTTTGAGCTTGTTCTTCCATGATAAAATGTTGAGTGCAGAATGTTCAGCAATGCTGAACTCTGGCAACTGATGTGGCAGAAATAAAAGTTCAAGAAATTGCTTCCTGATTTAGGTAGTAAGAAGGCACAGCTAGTAAGTTTGGGAAATGCTTTCTTTGCCAAGGAAACCTTTTATTTATGGCCTTTATACCAATGATAAAAAAAAAAAACAAAGCAAAACAAAAAAAAGTCTCAAACAAGGTTCATTTCCTAAATACTGAAATGACCCCCAAATTTCCCCTGACTATGCTCCTGGAGTGTTCTAGAAATGTCAATAGGACAGGAGTAGTAACATGCTACCAAAGAAGATCACTGAGGTATGTGCTTTTGAACATTCTTTTTTGAGGTGCTGGAGCGTGTCCACAGAAGGGCAGCAAAACTGGAGAAGGATCTGGGGGACAAGTCTTATGAGGAACGACTGAGGGAACTGGGGCTGTTTAGCCTGGAGGAGGCTGAGGGGAGACCTTATCACTCTCTACAAGTACCTGAAAGGAGGTTGTAGAGAGATGGGGACTGACCTTTTCTCCCTAGTGACAAGTGATAGGATGAGAGGAAATGGGTTCAAGTTAAGCCAGGGGAGGTTTAGGTTGGATGTTAGGAAAAAATTTTTCACTGAAAGGGTTATCCAACATTGGAATAGGCTGCCCAGGGAGGTGGTGGATTCACCATCCCTGGAGGTGTTTAAAAAAAAGTGTAGACGTGGTACTTGGGGATATGGTTTAGAAGTAGTAATTGTCAGATTAGGTTAATGGTTGGACTTGATGATCTTAAAGGTCCCTTCCAACCTTAACAATTCTATGATTCTATGATTCTGTGAACTATTGTCCAGCGCCCTAGCAAGTGTTGTGGGTTAACCCCAGTAGGCAGCTAAGCTCCGCACAGCCGCTCGCTCACTCTCACCCAGTGGGATGGGGGAGACAATAAGAAGGATAAAAGTGAGAAAACTTGTGGGTGGAGATAAAGACAGTTTAATAAATAAAGCAAAGGCTACACACACAAGCAAAGCAAAATAAGGAATTCATTCCCAACTTCCTATCAGTAGGCAGATGTTTAGCCATTTTGAGGAAAGCAGAGCTTTGTCACACAAAATGGCTGCTTGGGAAGACAAATGCCATAACTCCGAATGACCTCGCTGCTTCTTTCCCCAGTTTTCATTGCTGAACGTGACCTCATTTGGTATGGGATATCCCTTTGTTGGTCGGGGTCAGCTGTCCCAGCTGCGTCCCCTGCCAATTTCTTGTGCACCCCCAGCCTACATGCCGGCGGGGCAGTGTGAGAAACAGAAAAGCCTTGATGCTGTGTAAGCACTGCTCAGCAACAGCTAAAACTTCAGTGTGTTATCAACACTGTATTGGTCACAAATCAAAAACATAGCACCATATGGGCTGCTACAAAGAAAATTAACTCTTTCCCAGCCAAAATCAGTACAGCAAGGTTTGTGATTTCCCTCAGGAGAACTGAAGAAACAGATGTTCATGAATGCTATCTATCAGCTATCAGAGAATCAGTTTGTATGTCATTCTGAATGGTGAAAAATGAATTAGGTTTGGAAACAAAAAGATCATCCATGGGAACCACAGAGCCAGTTTCTGGAAGGATTGCTGCTGCGGTCCTGCTGCAGAGCAAAGTTTCAGCTGGAAAGGAGCTATCCCAGGGCTAAAACCCAGTACATGTAGAATCATAGAATCATAGAATTGTCTGGTTTGGAAGGGACCTTTAAGATCATTGAGTCCAACCATTAACCTAAGACTGTCAAAATCACCACTGAACTGTATCCCTCAGCACCACATCTACCCATCTTTTAAATACATCCAGGAATGGTGATTCAACCACTTCCCTGGGCACCCTGTTCCAATGTTTGATAAACCTTTTGGTGCAGAAATTTTTCCTAATATCCATCCTAAACCTCTCCTGGTGCAACTTGAGACCGTTTCCTGTCACTTCTTACCTGGTAGAAGAGACCGACCCCCATCTTGCTACAACCTCCTTTCAGGTAGTTGT
>VZSZ01003342.1:151129-373973 GCA_013398815.1 Ibidorhyncha struthersii | reverse complement strand
CCCCTCCGCAATTTGGTTTGCTGCTTCTAGTTTATTGTTTTGTGCTTTAGGTAGGTGGTGGTGGGTTTTTTTGTTACTATACAACCTTTTTCCTGAAGGTTTTGTTTATGCTTGAGGAGAATAATATTACAATCAGCTTTTGTTTTTTATTTTGTGCTGGTCAAATTGGAGAAATAAAGTCACAACCCTAAGAAATTCAAACAAATAAAACAAGGGGTTGCTTTCTGTACTGGAATGCTAGTTTTGGTGGGTTTTTTTGTTTGTTTATTTATTTTTACATGCCAGTATTTAAAAACAACTCAAATGGGCTTGTGTTGTGATTACTTCTTGTAATTGTATGCAACAAGATAGAAATGAACCTGTCAGTTTAGATGAACAGTACATCTAATCTGGTTAGGTTTCAGAATGTACATCTACTTTTTTGGCCCATTTCTGTGCTATGTGCTATCCAAACCACATTTTCTGAACTCTATCCTAGTGTTTGATCTTTGAAAATTTTAGTGCTTAACTTAGTAGATAGTCTCTGCCTTATGGCATTGAAGATCAGCTTAAATGTGAGAGGTATATAGAGGAAACATTTTTTTTCTTTTTGAAGAAACTGTTTGTAATAAAATATGAAAGTCACAGTTTTGTTTAGGTTACAGATATTTTTGCATATGTGTGCTTTCAGCTTCTTATGGGTAAATAAGGCTTTTGTGGATTAACAAGGATGTTTAAAGTGCACATCATAATAACTAGGAAGCTGGTTTGTTTTTATCAGACTAGTGCAAACCTGTGGGAAGAGAGAGCTCTTCCTGAATGTGGAATAGGCTGTATTTCCTGTAATTGTTTGCACCATCAAACGTGACCTGATTTTTTTTTTTTTTTTTTTGTGCTTCAGCTTCTCAGATACTAACTTTTATGATTCTAACCTAGAATGTTTCTTCTGACAACTCGTACATTTTAATGGTGCCCTTTGTGGAAAATGAATAACGTTGTACCTTTCTTGTGCTATTTTTTAAAAAAAAATAAATTGGATATTGCAAACTCTGCAATTGCACTCTGACCTATTGGAATTAATTGAGGTACTTTGGTTTTATTCTTTCAGCAGATTGTGAAGAAATATGCCTAAACTATTAACTGAGATCTGAGTAGTATAACTTTTATATTTGTGTTTTGTTTTTTTTTGGACCTGTGAGTGGTCAGAATGTTGTATCTCATGGGAATGTACACAGATCAAACCTGTGGGCTAAACTTTTTCTAAAAAGGTATTGGCACAGACTTTAACAGGAATTCATTTTTCCTCTGTGAACTATCCCTCAAAAACTTCTGCCTTACTGTCAAACTTGTGTTGAAGGTGACTTAAAAGTGTGTCTACCTTTATATGTAAATTAAGCCGTGCATCTAGCCTTTGGAGATAAATCTAATTTTGTGTCAAAGAGTCTGCCTCTTTCTGACTAGCAGTTATAACAAAGCTAGCTGTAAAAACATGCAGGTTGGGATTAAGGAGGATAATTTTTTTCTTGGACGTTGCTCTCCATTTACTGCGCACACTGAGAAAAGTGCATGTGAACTTGCAGAGCCCAGTGCCCAAAACTGCAGTGCTTGTCAGTCTTGTTGTCTTAACCAAAACGTCTGCATGAGTTAGGAATGAAAAGCTGTGTTGTACATAAGTTCTCCCTGAGAACTTAGGTGGTTACTTTTGTACATGACTTTATTGTTTGTGATGTTGTAAATGTAGCCTGTGCTTAGCGAGGGCTTTGCTGACTTGTCAGATTTGATGAAGGGGCATCAGCCATATTAGCATGTCGGTTTTTCAGTTGTATCAGGTCTTGCAATAAAACCCCATTATTTCATTACAAACCATCCTCTTAATGTAGAGTTAAGAGATGAATATTCTTTAGGATAAAGACCCAGAGAGTTTGCCCAGAGACTCTCAGACTAATTTTTAAACTTCGAGTTGAAATGCTAAAATTGTGCAAAAGACTGTGTGACAAAAGCATTGAGTACTGTTTGTGTGCTGTTTATCAATAGTGCTCTTTTGAATCTGATTTTTAGTCATCTCTAAATCTGAAGATCATGGTCTGAGGCTTTTTTCTGATTTATGATTGTCTTCAAATAACGAGATTGTAAAGCTTCTAGAACTTGTGCGTTCAAAAGTGTCATAAGTTTTGTTCTGAGGTGTGGTTTGGGTTATGTTTGGGTTTTTGTTTTTTTTTTTTTGTTTTGTGTAATTCCTTGGCAGCCTCTTATAACATCAAAACAAAAGCTCCATTGCCCTTAAGAAAAGTTTTTTTTTTNCCAGCAGTTCAGTTCTTTTTAAAATAAGGGTTTTTTTGAGCTGTATCCGCAGCATTTACAGGATGGCGGTCACCTGGCATGTAACTTAAAAAGGCAGGTGTTGTTTTAGCTGATAATAGTTTTAAGTTAATAGAGAAGTTATTTTAAGCTCATGTTTTGAAAGCAGTTTGTTCACTGTTGCTTACCAATAATTGATTATTAAAATGTCTAAGTACAAGTAGCCATAGTAGACTTAGTTCTGATAAGAGCTGCTGACTTACTTGTCTTTAAATTGTGAGAGACCTGTTTGAATTTTTTATCATTTTTGTTTAGTGTTACTTGTTCCTTAAGGTTGGAATTGAGTTGCACTTTCCTCATCAGAAATTGTACGCAATAGTTTCCAAAGTAACTAGTGTCATATAAAAAAATCTCTTGCTACGGTTAGAAACAACTGACCATGTGCCAATTAGATTAGGGAGTGGCACATGATGCTTTCATAACGCACAAAGGAAAAACTGAAGGTGTCTTGGTTGGTATTATAGTAAAGTAGGGAAGGAAAAAACCCAACCACCATTAACATCTGAGAAACAGTTATTGTATTTTAAGAGAGCACTTAGAATGTCTTAATTATGAAAATGAAGTTTACATGCTTCAAAAGAGAAAAGGTCAAGTCAGAAAAAAGTTGCTGGTGTTCAATGAGCGCTGTGTGTGTGAAGAGAAGGCTGGACATGAAATGAATGGTTACTTTTGTAGTTCAGTAACTTTTTTGACCAGGTTATATGTTTCAGTCCTTCTTAACTTAAAACTTTCTTCCTCTGAGTACACTAAACAATGCCAAATCAGGAAAGGGATACTTAAAATTATTTGAATTGTGTAGAGTTTGGTAGAGAAAAGCAAGTACATTTGAATTGTCTTAAATTACTGTCTGTAACCTTAAAATGCTGCTCTTTTTGGAGAATGCGTACCGTTGCAGATATACTATTAATTAGATGTATTATTAGATGCCGGTCTGGTATATATTCTGTGGCTGACAGGATAGACCAGTGTTAACGTTAATTACCAGACCATCCTGACATCTCAGTCTGATTGAAGTACAGCAGGAGTCTGCCATGGAGACCGATAGTTTATATTTGACTGCTTGTATGGAATGTAGGGGGGTGGGAGAGGGGGGAGACGGGAGAAATGCCTTGCCAGGAAAGCTGTGAGGTAATGAAATGCCCTCAGTCACTGACCCTTGTCTTTATTGAAACTTAACTCACAACTTCTCACTCAGGCTGTGTGAATTTTTATGTACTGATTTTAATCAAAATGGATATTATGAAGATCTTCTGTTGATTTTGACATTTTATTGAAATTTAATAAGCCAGTGCGAAGAAAACTAGTAGGAACAGTAAATCTGCAAGTGTTTTTAATCTCATTATGCTTAATGCAATTGGTTAGGTCAGTCGAAGTGCCATGTAAGATAACGTCGGTGGCTTTGTAGCAGGGAGGATCTAGGTCTGCGAAGGACATTGTTGTTTGAATCCTGAAACAGATGACAGGTATAATGTTTACAATCTGAATTAAATCCCTTTGCTCTGGTGAGACAAAGAGTTGGGTTGCTGAAAGTTAAGCAGCATTACATTTCTACTTTTGACTAGAGAAAATATCCCGTGATACTTTGCACAGTGCAATTAAAGTAATTTCCGGGCTTGGGTTTCTTTTGGTTATTTTTCTTGGAAGTGTTTAGTAGAAGTGGAGTTAGCTTTTTAATAGCAGAGCTTAGATTTTTGAGACTGTTTATGCTTGAATGAGCAAAGCAACCATGGCAACTTTATAGAGAAATAATACCCAGCTTCATTAGCAGAGCTGCCCCTCCATGGTGCTATTCTTGTTTCCGTTAGAAGGGTGTCTCTTGCAAGCTAGTTGGGTGTCTGAGAACAACAACAAGATGGTGCAAGTTAAAGTGCTTCTGTTCGGGCAGTTGTGTTACTAAACCTTGATTGTCTGGGTCTGGTACTAGAAATTACAGCTTTTTTAGTACTCTGCAGTTATTTCAGCAAGTGTTAGTGCTCACAATGAGTGTCGTAACGCTTAACACGTTTTTTATTTTATTCTCGTGGTTTAAAGTACTGAGTAAAAATTGAAAAAAATACTTTCAATTACTTTTCATTTGAGAATTGATTTTTATACTTGGTGTCAAAATAGTAAATTTTGCTTCTCAGATCATTGCAAAAAATCATTCTCTTGAAGGGAAATGGCAATAGGTTTTCTATTAATGGGATTTATTTTACTGGTTTTGGTGGCATGTAGTTGATTGAATAGCACACTGGAAGTCATTTTTTTGAATCAGTTTTTAAAATATTTTTGACTGTTTTGCAGCTTCACCTGAATACTTGTACTTTACTCCATACTGTAGTGGGTTAGGGAAAATTTTGTGTGTTTCCAGCTCAGGGTGTACCAGAGCAGTGTTCTGATACTTTGTAACTTCTTTGCAGTCCTCCGGGAAGTGCCCTCTGGGAAGGTCCTCAGGATACCCCCTTTTAAAGCAGATAAACCACAAATCAGTTTGTGTGACAACTGACTGACATCTGAGTATATTAATAGTGGAGCATTTAATGCTTTTAATCGTATATAACCTTACAAATGTTTACGCTTCTTTAAGATTTGATTTGAAAAGGAAAAAAAAAAATCCCAGTATGAAAAACAATTAAAAACTTGCTGCTTTGCTGGGAAGTTAACGTTGACATAGTTCTGAGGGGTAATGCATCAGAATGGCTGCTGATGTCAGAGCAGAGGCAGGGCTAGATAATACAGTATTTTATACCCTTATCTGGTGGATCGGTTTCTGTCTTAAAAGGTCACCTGATATTCTGGACTGGTCGGGGGGTTTTTTGCATTTGTTTTTGTGTGGTGGTGTTTTTCTTTTCAGGCAGATCAGAGCTGTGATTGAACTCGCCATATGTGATCTCAGAGTAGTTGTGTTGGCACAGTGGCTGAGGTGGCTCGATACTGAAGATATAGAGCAGAGCCTTGGGGAGAGAAGTACATTTGCTTAAACATTTACTTTAAAGTCTGAAACTCCTAATTGATGTCAACTGATTGTGCAGCTGATCCTTTCAAAATTCTAAGGACATGACTATTTTCAGACTAGCTGACACTAGATGGAAGCCAGACTTTGCTGAATTCTTTAAATCCTTCAGCTGTTGAAATAATGAACCTTATTGTTTTGTCTAATTCAGTTTAAAGAACTGCTTTAGAAATCTCTGTAACCATTAATTGGTCAAAGTGTCCTATCTTGACTGCAGTATATTTTCTTCATTAGTGTATAAGAGATGGAATACGCCTGAAATCTTAAAAAGTAAGCAGCAGATGCGTTTAGCACATGTATTAATAAAAACTTAATGTTCTGGTTCATATATTTAAATGGCAACTCAACTAAAACATTCAGCTGATTTTGCATAGTGCTTCCATTTATTTATCGGACTTTGAAGCACTAGAAAATTGGTTAATATTCTTAATGCAGCTTAATCTAATAACCTGCAAATAATTATATCAAAAGTTAATGCATCATTTTCAATTTTTAGATGCAGAGCAAGCCAAATCCACTTCTGTTTGCTGTGGAATATCTTCAGTTTCTTTGCAGGAATGGGGAGGAGGCGAACACAAGGAAGAAGTCTCTGACCGGGTGCTGTTTGCTTTTGAACAGTGTTGCTCATCTGTGGGTACTGCTTTTAGTCAGTTTCAGTTTGTCTCATGTTGAGGCATAAGCTGCGCCCCTACAGCAGAAATTAACAGGGAAGTTCTTTCAGAAAGTTGTCAAACTGTCATCATCTCCATCCCATGTCCTCCCCCCCCCCAACTAACTTTACCTAAATACTATGTATACGATCTGTTGACAAGGGTGTTCTCTAACAGTTGCTTTATGTGTTAAAGTTGAAGGTTAAAATGCTGTAATAGGGTCAGCTGTCTTGTTTGAAGTATGATGTTTTTGCTGTGAAGATTGTTTGCGCAGTGGGAAAATGGTGCATGTTAGATGATGGTAGAGACAAGTTGTTGGTAGTTCTTTAATTGCTTAAGTATCGTATCATCTATAAAGATAAGTATAGTCGGAGAGGCTCATATGCGGTCAGTTTACGAGGGAATTACTACTGCTTTAAAACACTCGAGGCTTTTATGGAAATCTGATACTGCCTCTGAACCAACCTGAAGCAAGACTCCTTATACGGATTCTTTTGTTTCCACTTTTCACATAGTTCTGTCAGCTTTGTGCTCAACTAGTAAATAGACTTCAACAAAATCCGGGCTTAGATGACATGGTAGGGATCAGAAAAGAATTCTAACCAAGGTTCTGTCAGGAAGGCTGTTTATATGTGTACTAAAACATCTTGAGAGGAAGAATGATACTTAAAAATCTGTCTTTTAAGTATAAAATCAGTGACTGCAAATGCTTTTAGAAGAGAATTTTATTTATTTAGCTGTTGTAATATGTTTACAGAGATTTGAGTCTCACATTTTGAAATTTCTTGCAGTGTTTTTGTGTTCTTTCTGTGCGGATAAATTTTCTTTCTGTGACAAGACTAACATAATCCTTTGGGAAAAAATCTGGAGCAAACATTATCTAAAGATCAAATCCGCCTTGGAAGAAACTAAAAAAAAGTACAACTGGCTTTCTTGAGAAAAGCTTATGGACTTCAAAGAACTTTTCTTTTGAGAGACCTGTGGCATTTAAGAAATGTACTGATATTTTGAGGAGCAGAAGGGGGAAAAACTTCCCCGTATCAACGTAATATAGGATTAATTGAGGTTAAATTCTATATAGATCAAAGTACTTCCAATTTCTAATACGTTGGGTGTAGCTTCCAGGGAAGCAAGGAATTGTGCGGAAGCTCTGTCTATAGGTAATGGGGTACATAAACCTAGTGCCTATTGATTTAGTAACTGTATTTTATCTGTAGCTATTCATGAGGAAGCTTGTTGGTTCCAAATGGGAGGTTTAATGCATACTGAGGGCACTTGGTAGTGCCGAGTTTTAATACTGTTAAGTGTCTTCAGAAAGGTATTCTTGCGTCAGCCTCGGATTAACATAGGATGAATAACAGAGCAATTCATCAACTAGGCAGCTCTGAAGAGTGTCAGCAAGAAAGCTGATGATGATGAATTGGAGAGAAATGGATGCTGCGGTAGATAGCCACTACAGCTAAGGCTGGAGTGTTGAGGGATGGCAGTTGGTATTTAGGTGTACGCTGGGTAATTAAGTGAGGAGGGACTGCATTCCTTTGCTTGGCTGAGTAGAAAAGAAACGTGTCCCTCCTGCAATTCAAGAAGGTTACTGAATTCAACAGCTTAAAATGACAGATGGACAACTGGTTTGTACTTTATTGAAAAAGATTTGTGTCAATCTTTAGGACTGATAAGTGAGAGTTATGTTTGGAAGACAGACTCCCAAACTTGCCTTGATGTTTGCAATTTCAGCAACCTTACTTGGCAATACAAATTTGGATAAGTTAACTTTAAGGCAGATTTAGTTTATTCTGAACTTAATTTTGCTTCAAGTTTTGCACTAACCTCTCTTAGATCTCACAGCTTTCAGTTACTGTTCACTTTCAGTTTTAATTTTTTTTTTTTTTTAGGATAAAGAAAATAGTTGTGAATTTGAGGGGGTTAAACCAGAAATGAAATTGCCTTTGTTTTTTTGCTTCTATCAATGTATAACATAAATAAATGGGTTTTGTCATGTGCACAGTTTTTTTTTTCTAATCCCATTTAATGTGGTTTGCGCTAGAATTGTTTTTGACTATTCATTATTATATCAAATTGTTTAACATGATACATGGAGAACAGTTTAAAGTAGTAACGTTCAAGTTCTTTACTTTGTGGGTGCTGTTTGTATGGATTTTTTCTCAGTGTTTAGTTACTGTAGGTAACTAAACCTACATGTGCAGGCTGGAGAGTGTATGTACAGGCTTTCTCAGCCCTGAGCAGAATTCAGTACTGAAATCAGTATTGAAGACAAGCATTTCAGTATGTCATATAGTAGTCATAACTAGTATAGCGTAATGGTATGTTATAGTATAAATTCCTACACAGATCAAATTACATTTTTAGGACATTTTTCTCTTCTGGATTAAGCAACTTGTCTGCTGAAAGTTTTGAGCAATTGTTAATAACTAAAGTGCGTTCCTGAACAATCAGAAGGGTATTGTGTTCTCTCTTCAGATTTTTATCGTGTGCTTTTAGTGTGAAATTTCGGATACAAAGGTAGGATACTAATAAAGCACTAATATTTAAGGAGCTTTTTTCCTAGTCTGGTTATGGATTAGTAGTTTATTGTAGTATGTGTTATATATAGATGAAACACAGCTTATGCTGCTATAAACTTTTTTCTTTTTTTTTGGAAGGTGAAGGAATGAATATTGCTAGTAATGAAACCTGGAAAATTTCCAGGCTGTTAAGCTAATTAATAAAACTTAATGCCACAAATACGGATGCAAATACTGTGCACTGATCAACATTGGTGTTATGAAAAAATTAAGAGAAAGGACATAGTGCATTTTAAGAACATATTACTGTATAACTACAAAAGTTGTATTGTATGTTGATCTTGAAACTGTTAAATTAATTAAATAATTTTGTGAAAGGAGCAGAAAAATCAGAATACCTCTTCTTGAAGTACTTGCATTTTGAACTGAAATGTCTTTCTGCTCAGAAAATGTTTCCAGTTTACAAAAAACAATATAGGAACTTAAGTTAGCCTTCAAACATTATGAGATTATACACTATGCCTGATTTTGTAAAGGAGAACGATGCGGACTTATAAAGGTGTCAGTAACTGTTGTAGTGTGAGATCCGAAGTAGCTTGTCATCTGATTCAGATCATCTGTTTGGCAGAACGTTTTCTTAGGATAAGAGAGATGGAGATACTTTATATTGAAGTTAATGTTTGTACAGTCTAATCAGGATTTCCTCTGTATTTACTGTCTTTTTCCAACTTAATCTATACTGTTTTTCCTCATGCTTGTCACACTGAACTACTCTAGCCACTCCTTGTCCTAACCTTTTCTGACAGCAAAGAATTACAAAGCAGGTGTATTTCATTTTGCAGTACCATCAGTGAAACAGTGCAGTCACTTGCACAAAAAGTAACATCAAAGAGATTTTTTCCCTAAACCCAACTCTTTAGGGTTTATATTTTGCTATTGTGTGAGAACAAAATAAGTGTTTGATATGAAATCTCTGAGTTCTCTCTGAAGTAGACAGCATCTTTGTTTGCAAAGTTAGTGGAGCTAAGTGAAAAGCAACATGAGTTACCAGGATGGTGTTTTTCAGTCTGTGATTTGCAGACCCACTGCATACGAAGAGTTGCTGAAGATAAAGAAAAAGGAAGGCTGCTGTTGGTAGATTTAAAGAGGCTACACTGAGCCCTCACCTCTTCTGGGAGCTTTTTGTTAGTCTGTAAGTGGAAAAGGTTGAAGACCACTGATTTAAAGGCATTTTCATTATAGCAATTGTATTTGCATTCACTATTATGTAAATTGAAACTTGTTTCACCTGTCTGCATTTATTCTTTTATTAGGACTTCCTGCGATTACATATTTACTGAACTAGTGAGTATAATGACTTTTTCCTCAGATGAGATGTAGAGAATCTAATTATATTTATCAATATGAGTTCAGTTTGCAGTACTGGAACTCCAAAATATTAAGGTGTTAATTGCCAAGAGTAGGTATAAGAGATGTAACCTACTAAATTCTGTTTTGTATGCTGTTATTATAGAATAATTTCAGTAGTGAACTGTATTTAAGGGCATCTGTAGCTTTCAATTTTAATTGCAGTAAAATAGCCACACTATTGTCATTCATGAGCAAGGATATTAAAGCAAGTTTCAGATGCTTGAGTACCTTTAGCTGTAGATATTTCAGAAAATGTGGTTTTGCCAAAATTTTCCCCCCGATGAACAGCTCTGTGAGCTGGTAGCACCTGTTAGTTGGTGTTAGTGATAAGTGAACTTGGGGGAAAAAGAAAAAAAAGAATGTAACTTACAACATTGTTTAATACATAGTAGTCCAGGTGCATATCCTGCCTATCTAGTAAATCCACTTTAAATCAGTCCTAAATATAACATTTTAATTTATAAGGTCCTTTCTGGTAGATTTAACAGATAGATGGAATTAGTGTAATTCATATCTCTGTTGTTTTAGAAGCTTATAAAATTATGTAAAAAAAACCCTGTGATTTACAGTTAGCATTCATTTTAAATATTGGATGTTTAATTGGTATGGTGAGTTGCACTTTTTCAACTTGTTAGTTTACTCCTAAAAGAGGTTGTTCTTAAATTCACTGGAATTTGTCAGCTAAAGAGAATATTGATAATTCTGTAGCTACTCTGTAAAAACTTACATGGTCTTCAATGTTTTGATTCTGTAGGTAGCAGAGATCTAGCAGATTGGTAAATTAAATACTGGTTTTGTTTTAGTGTTCTGTCTCTGTTTCTACCATGTGTGTATATAGTCATGGATGCATTCTTTCTCTCCCCCCCTCCCCCCTTTCTTTCTTTTGGACTAGTGGTACCCCTCTCTTATAGTATTAGGAAGAGGTTACCCAGTTGTGAATGTTGTTTCTGTGGACAAGATTTAATATGATTAGAAATAATTTTTTTTTTGATGTAATTTAGAAGTTATACATAAGATTGCTATAGTTTTAAAGCCAAGTGGGGGAGGAGGGGAGTATGCTGTTTTAGAATATACATATCTTACAGTTTTTGAACGTACTTTGATTAACTGAAATGTTCTTTTTATGAATGAAGAGTATTTGCATGTAGCTTAAGAAATCAGAATTATAAATTTTTACTTTTAAGCATTTTTGTTAAAAATAAAACTGGTTTTAATAATAAATATAATGTAAATATATTTTGAGTTTTGTCAGAGAAAATGAAATTCATATTTTGTTTTTTAAAAAATCTATTATTATTAAAATACAAAATTGAAATTTACTTATGGAACATGGTGGATATCATCATGCAAGCTCACATACGGATTTTTTTTTATGCTGATTGTTGCCTGTGTTCTGATATGTATTGGTGTCATGCAGAGCACTTTCCTTTATAATAAACCACGTTTTGGTTAATTCTACAGGTTTTGACAAAACGGTAATCTTTCTCTTATCGTGGTTTCAGTTAGAAAAGCTCCAATCTCAGCTTTTGCTGTAATGGAAAGAGGTAAACACTGATGCTGCGTTATCTTATCTAGTTGATAATTTCATCTAATAGTCCCGGAACTTGATGTGCCAATTGTTAAATGCACTGGGCTGTGAAATAATCGGAACTTCAGCTTGCAAATACCAAGCTATTGTTTTCCATAAGGTTGAGTTGAAATCAGCTTTCTGTGCTGCGTTGCAGTGGAAACCAATTAATTACAGTGTGACAAGATGCCATTTTTTATTGCCAAAAGAAAGTTTCTAGTATTATTCTGCAATATGAAAAAATGTTTGGCAGTTTTGGTTGAAATTTAAGTTAATTTTATAGACAAATAGGCTAAAGAGCCTTTGGTTTTTAACTTTGATGTTTAGAGTTCATGTTTATGAAATGGCTTCTCAGATGATTTGTCTAATTTACACTGCTACTAATGCCATGCAATATGTCCTTTTCATTAGTCATTGAGGTCTAGATGGCACTTCCATTTTATTTCATGTGACCTATCTGATACAGTGCAAAACATCTTAGTGGTGCAAGATTTAACAATTTCTCTGACATGGGCCCATGATTTACTTAAATTTTTACTTTCTACCAGTTAAATATTGGAGAACTATGGTTTAACAAGTTTTTCTTATGTTTTAAAAAGGCATGTAAGAATTGACCAGAACAATGTTACTATTATTTCCAATGTTGTTACCTTCAGTTAGGTGGCCACATAAAGTGAAAGAGTTAAGAAGATATCATGGGATACTTTGACTGTTGAGATACATCAGCTTTGTATGAGATACTGTTTGTTTATCTGATAACTAAGTATTTTTGAAAAATGGTGCGAGAGAAATGCACCTTTTGAAATGCAGCATTAGTTAATACAACTGAGTAATACTTGAAAATAAGCTAACGTGAAATTAAATCATAATGTGCATATAGATTGGTTACCTCTAATACAATTTGATTACCTTTCAGTGTGACTAATAGCTATTTTACCTGCTAAAATGACATTCTTATGCTTTTTTACTAGAATACAAAGAGCTTCATATTTTTAATTGCTGATTGCATATTATCTTTCATTGTTTTACTGTAATTTAAAGTCTTTTATTCAATGAAGCACAAACCAATATGAATTTAACTCCCGTGCTTCTTAAAGGTTTGGTATGTGTCTTTTAGTTAGCTCTTATTCCTGTTGGTAGCTATCACTTTGTTTCCAGCAGGATATTTTTGTTGTTAAGTACAAACTTTATATTGCATCCTACTTAGCTCAGGCAGCACTTGTAAAAAGAAGCAAAATGAAGATAGGGCATTTCTTTTGATTCTTGGTGGACAGGGATGTTAAAACATGTAGCATAGTGTGCTTACATTGTGTTCACTTCCATGACTTCCATATCAAGAGAGAGTATTTTTGCTATTTTTTTTTTCCTGAGTACTTTTCAGGTTGCCCAAAAACTTCTAAAGAGAAGTAGGTCATGTTGAGGTGGGAAAATTCAGTGGAAATTTGAAAACAAAGTTTGGGGGGGGTAAAAAGGACACTTGATATGAAGAGAAAATGCATATAAAAAAATCCTGTAGAGCGCTTACTAGGAAATATGAATGTTTCAAGACAATTTCATGTATTTTAGTAAGGAGGGCAAGTTGTATGTGAAGCTGTAGTCAATACGAGGACTGATTATTCTCAGAAATGTTTTGATTAATGCAAGTAGACAAGTTTAATGTCAATATATTTGTTTTTAAACTGTTGACCTCTAGAAAGACTTAATATAGGAGGTAATGGTGGCCTTTACTGCAAAAGTTGAACTAAAGGTACCACCTGTGAAGAACTTCCTCTGAGGTATACCCGCTGTTAGGGCTTTTTCATGTGAGTGATAGGTCCTTGCATTACTTTGGAGACGCTAATGTCTGAATGGATGTGATGGCTGCCTCGGAATGATGCTGCTGTTAGCAGTGAAAAATGTCTTTCTTACGATTCTTGTGCAGCAGGCCGTGGAGTGCAGCACATTTTTATAATAAAGGTGATGAATTTAATCGCAAACTGGCAGCCAAATGGAAATTGCAGACCTTGATACTGGGAGAAAATTGCCTATAAAGCAACTCCTGAGAGAGCAGGCTTTAAATTTATCCACCCATTTCGACATTGAGGAGAACATAGGAATTGCAGGGTATTTTGCTTGGCCTGTTTAGTTCAGATGGATGACACTTCAGTCTACCTTTATTTAAGAACTAGATACAGTGTTGTGTTGTTTGGTTTTTTGTTTTTTTTTTTTAAATGAAAAAGAATTGTCCTTGCTGCTTAAACTTTATATGGTAAGGCTTTTGGAAAAGTCTGTTCCTTTATTAGCTTGAAATTTGTTTCTGTTATAAAGTAGGACCTAATATGCATAATTAATTGAAACATATCAACTGCTTCACAGACTTCCCTCGATGTCAGGTTTAACCCTAATGTGATTTGAGATTTTAAAAAGCCGCATCCATGTATTTGAAGGCTGTTTGCGGCATTACACTGATGTGAGAAGCAATGCCATAAATGATTTAACTGGTCTTGGAGTCCCACTGGGGGTAGGATACTTTCTCTAATAGTATGTGAGATAATTTCTGATAGAGGCACATCGTTTTTCAAAAGTATTGGTACTGATACGTTTCAGGAAACTATCCTCTTTAATCTCTTATTTTTTAGTAGTGCCAAATGCTGATGTTCTTCCTCTATGATAGCTAGGAACTGAATTTACAAATATGATTCCTATATATGGTAAGCTCTGTATTAAAAAAAGAAAACAAAACATTATTTATGTAGCTTACTTAAAGATGATATGCTTATCATCTGTTCACAGGAATAATTGCAAATAATTTAGAAAGATATACTTTTATTGGACACTTAACTGAATGTCCTCACTGCAACGCTTTTGGACTGCTCTTTTGGGTGCTTTGAGAGGTGCTCGTCATTCAGGCAGAATAAGAATGAATAGCATCACTATTACTAAGGTGAAGAGAATAGGAACACTTAATGGCAAAACATTAAGTATGGCATTTGCAACAATCTGGTAAGGATATTCTTTCAAATATTTCATTGGTCCAGTTTCTTCTCTTAAATGAATTCAGAGGCAAGGTCTGTACTAGAATGATTATATGATCCCTAAGGCAAAATTCCCAAAGGTAAAATGTGTCCTGATTTCTGGGCCAACATGAAGAATCTTTTTAGCAAGTATATGAAACAGGAGCTGCTCATTTCTTGCTCTCGATTTAACTTATTTCTGCCATTTATAAACCTGTTACCAATCCTGATAGATTTTTTTTTTTATTATTTTGTTTATTTTTTATTTTAGTAAAGTAAAACTTCCTAGGAGGTAGTACCATTTATTACCAGAAGACATAAGGATTTTTAAGTAGTTGTGTGGTGAAAACAGTTGAGCCTCATTCTGGCAGTAGTTTGAAGTCTACCACACAGCATTTCTGTAGTTAATGAGCAGCTCATCCATATTCCATTGCTTTAAGTACAGATTTGTAGCAAAATAAAATGAAGAGTTGACAAGTTCTTGAATGTGTTTCACTGTTTTGGATTATTTCTATTTTTCTATAGAAAATATAAGTAGAATTTCTATATAATATATGTTCAAAATAAATTCATATATTATTTTCTGGTCACAGGAAAACCATGGCCTAACTTGCTTGAGAAATGTGCAGTAGCATTTATAATCTTGTTTTACATTATGTTAATTTTCTGACACTGCAGTAGATTCAAATGAACACGTTAACTGGACTTCCATGCTTTGTAAGAGGGACCAGCTCTTCCTTAGAATACTTATTTTACTGTAGGTAGACAGGCTCGGATGTATACAGACATCCAGAGTTGGCTGGTATAACTTTCACTCCTGTTCCATACTTTTTCTTGCCTTCTGACTGTAAGCATTTGGAGGCACCCATTCAATTAGGAAAGACCAAGTACAGGTTTGGGGTAGAGTTGAAACTGGAACATGTATGCTGAGTTAACAGAGAAAACAGGTTATGTCCAACCTGTTTACTGCAAAATAACTGTAGGACCTGGTTGTTTGTTTCTTGCTGTTTTTAAATTACTGGAAAACCTTGGAAACAAATTATGGAAGATGGTTTTGAACTAGTTCAGTAGCTTGATGTTGCAGAAAGGAGATTCTTGTTTGGGAAGGTGTCCCTGTTACTTCCTTTTTGCTCATTCTGGCATTCAGTGGATTCTTCAGTGATCCGTTTCAGCTCAGTAACCTGGAAGAAAGCTAATCAGGCAAAAAAGAGAAAAAGTATGAATAGTCTTTTGCTCGACTAGTGAGTTCAATTGGCTTACTAAGGCAGAGCTGGTGTGAGAGATGTTAAGGAACTATGCAGCTGGGAGTGGGAAGATAGACAGTGATGACTTCATTTTTCAGCAGCAGTGTGCCGTTAAGATTAGCAACTCATCTTAACCTTCAAAGGGAGGAGTGGTATAGCAATCCTGATTTTTTGGAGTAATGCTCTTCTGATGGTCCTGATTTCTGATTTCTTCTGAACTTACTGTATAATTTGGGATACGCAGTCTCCTTCCTTTAGAGTAGTGAACTTTCTTGTAGCGTCATAATTTTTTCTCTATTTTTTTACAGATTTTGCAAGATCTGTGATTCTTTTTTGGGACGAGTGGTGTGCTGCCTCTTTAACTATGCAATTTTTTGCTTCTGTGAAGGAGAGCAGGAATGATTTCATACAGCTCGCTGTGATAAATCTTTGGATCTTCCATTTGGTTAGGATTAGCCTTATTTTCACTTTTTGTTCTTCCCGTTGATTAAATATCTGTGTAGACTTAAGCTGCTGTGTTGCCATTCATCTTTCCTAAGTTTCAGATTAGAAACAAACATAAAACCTAAAACCCAAAAGAATGTAATAACCTCTTAAAAATGAGTTGCAACTCATGTTACAACTAGTGGTAAGATGTAACAAAACTGCCAGTAGTAATGGTTTACTCTCGGTACAATGTATGATTAATGCTCTGTTTTCTTCAAACACTGGTGTAGATCGATTTTCAAGTTAATTTTTTCCTACTGGCTTTTGTTTGTATTGCATGTATCAATATAGAGCAAATGTGGAAAGAGGGGAGGGTATTCTAACTTCTTGTCACTATTTCTGTGTGTGTGTGGTGTGCTTAAGAGCTTGTATGGTCTATTTCTAATGACAGTGATTACACTGGCGTTTAACTCCTGTAGTTGTATAAAGTCATGTTTGCAGTTTGGCACTGTTGTCTGTATTATATTAAAATGGGGTTCCTTTTGCTGCATTTGTTTCATTCATTGTTGCCTTCACCTTGCATTTCAACAAGGGAAATTGGCTTGATTTACTTTCTTTATGTCATTTATCCACTTTGATGTTCTTTATCTTTTGTCTAAATTGTTTTTTCCTTTTGGTCTCTCCTTGTAACCAGATGTATTGCGCTGACTACTTTCACCTAATTTTTCTTCTTCCCCATACTGATACCTACATTATAAGCTTTCAGAAAGAGCTTTTTCTTGAGATAAAGTGAGAGAATCTCTGTACAGTGCCCAGTACAAAAGGTCTTGATGCTGTTGTGTTATAAAGTACAATGAAGACACTCTGTGTCTTCTGAATTTCTTATTTATTTAAACTTTGATATGTGTTCTGGGATGCTCACTTACTCTGTAGTTGTAACCACTGCTTTATTGTCAGCATACTCTGTTATTTTCCATTATGTTTCTTTAGGAGTTCTAAAATTCATTATCTTTCAAATGTCTTTGTTACGCTACTCAGAATGGTGTGGACTTTCTTCTGAATGTCCTACTGTTGAACCTTAGTATAATGTATAAGAGAACACATAATTTTTTTCACGCAATTTGCTTTGTGCGTAGCATTGGATTTAATCTGCTACATTTTATATTCCAGTCCTCTGGAAGAGTCTCAATCAAATCTAACATTTCATAGCTTTCATAAATATTGTTCACTGCAGCCTTAACATTTATAGTTTAGCTTCTCTTTTCTTTGTTGACTGAATTTGTAAAGCTCTGTTTTCAGTTTGTCTGTAGTAAATACATAACTTGGCGTTTGTCATTAAGAAAGACTTTTAAATAGGGTTTAGTCATTCCCAAGTTTAGAAATTGATCTGTGCATCTGATTGTGGGCCAAAGTCTGTTAAATTAAGAATTACTGTCTTTTGAGAAATCTTTATGAAAAAATTGAAAGTCCAGTTTTTGTTGTTATTCTTAGTATTTCATTGAGGTGTTTTTAACAAAACACCTCTTCCCTCCCCTTTCCCCCCCTTAAATCTCTCATGTTCTTAACCAGATGTGAAAGTTGCATTAGGAGCAGATTATTTCAGAAAGAGGAGATTGTTTGTTTAGTACTGTTTGCTTAGGTATGGGAAAGAACTACAACATTGAGGGGGGGTGTGAATCTGTAAAATTAGACTTGCCTTTTGGTTACTTTTCTTGCAAGAATGGAAAATTAAGAGAAGGAGATAGGAAGCTGAGTTTACTCCACAGTTTTACTGATTGCTGCTACTTTTCTAAGTGAGCAAGACTCAGTTTACTGAAATCCAGAAACAAAGTAAATTTTAGTAAGTTTCTCCGATATAAGCTGTGTGATTCACAATCTTAAAATAATTTGGCAGTCTTGATAAATATGAGAAGCAGGTTGCTTAAGTACACTAGTCTCTTTTAATCTCGCTGCAGAATGTGCTTCTATATTGATACCAACTGAACAATTTAATTTAGGATCTCCTCACAGTATTGGAAGTTCTGAAGAGGTGTCTAGATACCTAAATAATTTGCTTTTCCTCCTTCATCATGCAATCAGCAATATCTCCATGCTTCACTTTAATTTCATTACTGACCTAAAGGGGAAATGTTGCAGGTGATGGAGATTATTCAAAAAAATACTATTTTTTTTTAATTATTTTTTTAATTTGCTACTTGAGGAGCTCGGGGAACATGGCAGCCACTTACCAAAATGGAGTGCAAAGCCCCCAGTACTTATGTGTCCCCATTTAAAGTGCACAGCTACAATTTGCGGTACACTGTTAATTTTTAATTTTTATTGTTTTTTTAAATTTTGAGAAGAAGCATGACAACTGATACCAATAATGCTGCTGCCTTTCAAATCTGAAACAATAGACCAACCAAGATCTTCTCTTCATTCAGTACTCATCACATTAATGAAGGAAACTAATAGAATTTACTCACATAAGCTCTTCCTGACAAGCTGAAATGTATTCAGCATGCATGCATCCAGGCTGTTTTGAATAGTAATTATAACTAGTGTTACTGGTTGTGTTTCTAGTTCCTTGCCTACACTGTATGGAGCTTTATGAAGTTTACCTAGAGTGCTCATCGGTACTTTCAAGAACACTTTATGGTGTGATAGTCTGGTCCATTTCCTATAAGAAAATAATCTTGAAATGAGTTTTTAAAGTGTCAGTAATGGATAGAGGACANCCCCCCCCCCCCCCCCCCCCGCAGCACAATGTAATTGAAAGTAGTCAAGCTCTTATCGGATGCTTTGCGGGTCTTGTGGCAGGAGGGGATTGACTATTTGCCTATGCTTTTTTCTTTATCCTTCAAAGATGATTTCAAGAGAGAGTTGTTTCCCCCTGCAGACAGTATGTGGGAACAGGTAGGTGAAAGAGAAGAGTTAAAAGGAAAGAGGCAGAGACTAGCAGAAAATATAAGCCTGAAAGGCTATTTCAGGTATGGCTTATAAAAACAAGTCTTGAACATTACATGGAGGCAGAAAATGAAACTTTCCTACTCTAATTCGACATAGTAGGCGTTAAAATTTTATTTCCCTTCTGGTAATGTAACCTTAGCCATGTACCATTAGTAGTTGTGCATGGCTGTGATTTAATGAGGAATGGTTCATCTGCTTGGGCAGAATATAGTTCTGTGCAATTGATATTGGAAGCAGTAGTGTAATCTGGTGTGTAGTTGAGGCCTTATCTTGATTCCATTTCTATACCCTGTAATTAAAATTGAAATACATCTTAGCATAGTGTTTTTTTTGAGGAGAGGGTGGGGAAGGTTGTTTGTGGGTAAGGTGTGTTGAGTTTTTTTTGGGGGGAGTGGGGTGTTGTTTCTCCTTAAGATGCATAAGATAAACTATGAAACAAGATTCAGATGGTGACTTTACGGTCAAGCTAGCAAATATGATGTTATCTTTCACTGTAGTATCTGGTACCGAACACTATCACACTGAAAAGAAATACACTGTTAATATGATACCAGTAATCATAGTATTTTTAGTGCATAGATTGAAATCGTATTTCAGCCATCCAGAATGGGTGAGTTTCTGAAGAAGGACATTAATTATGTAATGTAAAGCTGCAGATAGGACCTCTGGAATGCGCCATGCTGTCATATATCTTTTAAGTAGCTCTGATACAACTTATGATTAAGGTTGCATTATGAATTTCACTAAGTGACCTCCTGTATTATATGTAACTCTGCAGAATTACCTAGAACTTCTCATGTTGTGTGGCTTAGGCTGAATGATACTGAAAGCTTCGATTAAAACAGTGAAAAAGTTTTCAAGAATGAACATAGAGGGGAAATTCTTAGTATTTTAAAACAAAAAATGTACTTTAAGAATTTGTTGAGGGGTTGCTAAAGTGAGTGCTTTTATCACTTTGACTAGCAGTCTGCCTAGATTCAAATGAGACATTGCATGTTTGCATTTGAGGACTTGAATGTCCAAAAAGACTATGCTGCTTGAGTACGTGCTGCACCTCCATCCAATTTCTGTTATTGAGCTGTCTTACTGTGGATAGGCATGCTTCACTCCAGCCTGAGAAGGCCATGTCATTGCAGCTGCCAGTTTCTGTGGGTCTGGGGAATAGGCTTGAGGGAACAGACTCACTTTCCTTGTGTTGTGAGCAATTCTTTTGCTTTCTTCTGAAATTTCAGCTTTTTAAAAGGATTTTTTTTTTAATGTTTAAAAAAAGTCAGGAAGATGCTGTGTTTGGACAAAAAAGTCTGGTGATGTAGCCCACCTTCATGGTTTGCAGACTGTTTGGAGGTTTGGAGGTGAATGTTGGGTGGGAACTAGAACTGACTGAAGAACTGAAGGAATGAGGAATCCTATCTTCTGTAGGTAAAAAATGGGACTTGAATGTGGAGAAAAAGTCAGTGTGGGAGTAGGAGAGGGTTTGGGATGAGGAAAATGGGCAAAAGTATATGTTTACTACAGGAAACTGCTTTCCAGAGCCTAGAGGAAACCCAAAGTTTTGGGTTTGCCGTGTCTTTTCTGTCAGGAAGTATCTGTGAAACCCAGAGGCAAATCGTCTCATTCCTCCTCTGCTGCTGAACAGTATCTTCTTTTGCTGTCGATTAATACCTTATTTCACGTGGCACAGGTCTTTGAATGTAAAAATGCCAGCTTAGCTGACTGTGTTGAATTTAGTAAGTTGCCAAATAAGTACAATTGTTTTGTAGCAGTAAAGTGGATCCATAGGATGCACGTAGATGAGAACGTTCAGGCATGCTTTATTTCTTACAAGAAGAATGCAACAATGATGTTCCTGATACTGGAGGATCTCAGGCAGCAGTTCTCTGAACTGTTTCTTTGGGTTGGTTTTTTTTTGTGTTTTGGTTTTGTAGTTTTTTGTTTGGGTTTGTGTTTTTTTTTTTGGCAAAGGAGTAAGGACCAGACTTGTCACTGTGAAAGGTGCAGTATTCTGCCATCTTTCTACTAGGTTTCAGTAACTATCTCAGGTGACTTCCAGAATAACGATGATCTGAGCTTATTTGGGAAACAAGGGATAAGTAAGGAAGAGGAAAAAATGATCATACTTTTACTTCATGAATAATAGTCACAATTACCTGAAAAGTTGTCAATTATCTTAAATACGTTGTTTAACACATCTGTGGTTTTGTTCTGCTGTGTATGCATATTGTGCTGGATTTTGCTGTCTCAAAGTAAACTTCTTGTAAAAACAAAGTAAAATCCACCAAACAAAAAACCCCACATCTATATAGAGGAGATTTATCTCATAAAGGGTCTGAATGCTTAGTAAACAGACTCTTTTGCCCTCAAGTGCGTTGTAAAGTCATGTGTCCTTTTTTTTTTTTTTTTTTTTGGTAAAGTACACCAATGCATGCTATAAATTTATTCAGTTTTCAACTTAAAAGTTAAACATATCCACTGAGTGTTTTAACAAATACTCAAACTTGGGATATTGATTCTGGAATTGATTGTCTCGAGTATCTGGGGGGTGAAAAAAAAAAGCACATTTGCAAGCGCTGTCTTTGGTTTCTTCATGGTGTTTCACGAGATTGTTCATAAAGATCTACTTTCCAGAAAAGTGAGTCCTTCAGATTTTTTTTTTTAGAAAATACCTCTTGGTGTTGAAAAAGAGAATGTTAACTTAAAGACGTAATAAAGTATAGACCAAGATAGTGTATATTTATTTACGTGGAAAGAAGCATTGTGCTTGTTCTTGAAGGTGTTATCTTAGGGCCTAAATATGTGGTAATAGTAATAATTATTGTTACTGATTAGTAAAAATAATTATGGATTAGAAATCTGAAGAATGATTTCATTTAATAGTGTCATTTTTGCTATGTATTTTGGAATGAAGGGTATATGAGAATACTGTCATAGGTCCCAAGTTAGTTACATTGTGCAACTCTAAAAAAGTTGGTAGTAATTTATCAAGAAATACTAACCTCTTTGTGTTCCTGAAGAGAGTGAAATTGATGTCTTTTGAGGAAAGGCTGTGGGTTTTTTTAATAAGTTTTTGTTGATTGCTGTTGTGACAGCCTACGTAACCATGCCACTTGGAATCTCGTGGCAAAGTGCATAAATTACCTTTGTACCTGTAAAGTGATGTACCCTTATGAAGATATCTTCAAGGTGGTTTTGAGTTGTACTGACTAAAATACTCTGAGGGCAGTTTTTGACTACGGCTACTTCACCTGGCAAGTCAGATCCGCCTAATGGGGGCCTGATGCTATGTGCAAATCAAATTTTGTATGTAAAACAGAAAACGAGGATCATTGGAAGGCCTAGCCTATGCTATTTTTTTCTGATTACTTATAGAAATAAGAGTAGTATTGCTAACCAAATATTTGCTACTGTTTACAGAGTAGGCATGCCATCTATGGTCTCATTCTTAGTGAGAGCTTGTGGTTGAAGGGAGTGAGCATGGTTCTGTGTTTATCGAAATAAGAATACACCTAATAGAGCAGATACTCACTTTCCAAAAACTAGAGTGTTACCTGTTTATCAAGTGAAGGAGCAAAAAGATTGTGAATCTACCTATACCTCTGATAGTGGGATTTTGTCATAGTATAAAAGTAGTCTTAATGAAGGGGTTTTTGTATTTGAAGGGCTTTACTTTTTCTTGAAGGAAATGAAACTTTGAAAGATGAGCTAAATATGTTTTAACATACTGAACCACAAATTAGACTGAACATTCTGTTAACTATGTAGTATAACAGTAAATAAAATAGGGCAAAAAACCAGCTAGTACCTTTCATGTCAGTGAAAGAAACATAAGTAGCAATGTTCTTGTTTCTCACTTTATCAGAGGTTGATGCTTTAGTGGCAGCTGATTCTCTTCGTTAAAGTTTTGCTGGCTGTGCATGTTTAGAAAAAGTTAGTTGCCTTGCTGATTTCCTGCCTGCTTGTAATGTGTTGAGTCAGGTGGCTGAACTAATGCGTGGTACAAAAGGATGGATAACAGTAAGATTAGTATACTAATATGTCTCTTCAGATTAACTTATGTTCAAGTCTAGAAAAATACTCGTGTTTAGTAAAAATGACAATTACAAACAGTCTGTTTTTTTTAACCTTGAAGTTAGGCCTCAGTTGTGTAAGATTTAGTTTGATTGTTGCCAGGTTTCAGTTCCCTGGAGAACAGTGTTTACATAGGTATATTTATCTTTTAGAAGATTATTCAGGTGTATGTATTTGCAGTGAATTCAAGCACACTGCTTTTTTGTCCCTTTAGGTTGATGAAAAATGAGCAGCTTTTCAAAGGTGACTGGTTTTCTTAATCACTTCAACGTGAAATTGAAGTTGCTTAACAGTTGTAATAGAGGAACTCAGTGACAGTTTTTAAGTAGTGCTGTTTTCTGTATGTACTACCTAGCATAAATACAAGCATTTTTTTATTCTTTCAACACCTTGGTTAAAGTATTTAATGGTGTTACTAAAATTTTTTACTTGTTGTATTTCTCGTATATAAATTTCTGTCACTGATTGTGCTTGTATAATAAATTACAATTTGCAGTAGGGTAAAACTGTACTTACTAGCATATGTAGTGTTCTTAATGTATTCTTTTTAAGACTAGTGCTTGAAATAAACTTAATCTTACTGTATATATGATAAGCGTGGGCCATACAGAAGTTTGATAAAACATCTGCCTACGGAATTTTCTTCTTCTTGGTGTGTGACCTGTCTAATTTGTTGCAATTTGAAGACTGTCTTGGTAAGGAATTCCTGTCCCAAGCTATGTATCATATATGCTATCTGAAAATAGATCATGTTTTGATTCAACAGTGTTTTTCCCACCAAAATCATAATTCACTATGGTAGGTTCTTCCAAAATCATGTGTCTCAAATTCAGTTTTGNACTGTTACATATGCTTGTGGCCAGTTAAAATCTGTTTCATTTTGCAGCACACGTTGCCCTTCTAACTCTTACTCTAGTGGCAGTTGTCAGTGTATTGACAATGAGCAAACCTCTCTTGTTTTCTTGTTTGTTTGTTTTTCTCTCAAGCCAACCTTTTTTTTTTCCTGTGAGTGGCTGTCCATTTTTACATGATCCAAATATCCTTTCATATCTTCAGTGTTTTTTCTGAATGAGGATGACTGAAATTGTATACAGCATTTTAACAGAGTTGTTCATGCAATTCTTCCATTCTTTATTGAAAATACTATACAGAGCTACATCAATTAAAATATTTGCTCTTCCACTGCTGTTGCTTCTTGGTCCCTCCTGGTTAGTGTGTGATAGATAATGGGGTTTGCATCCTGTCAGTGCCAAACAGAACATTCTTCAGGGGTGGGGAAGACCTCCTAGTTTTGCAGCATTAACAATTCAGAGTGAGATTCCACTTTCAGTAATTCATTTTTAGAGGCTATTCAGTTCACCCTTTTTGAGGTGTTCCATCATCTTTGGTCAACCTCCTTTTAATTAGTTCTAATTTTAGCACAGCTACTGTGACTTTGTTTTAGCTTACACTTTGAAGACCTTTTCTAGGAATCACCATTTCTTTAGTTAAATTCCATGCAGTGTGTTGCATGGGAAACTCAACTTAGCACTGCTTAGTTTTCTTAAACACTGTCATAGTTGTTATGTTAGCCCAGCACTGTCTAACTTTGCTAAACTTGCTTTACAGACTTTCATGCTGGTATTTTATGTTCTTCAACATTTCTGAAATTTGGCATAGTAATACAAATGGACTAATATGTCTGGCTGGAATATTTATTTTTGAACTAAGTTTTGGAGGCTTTTCCTGCATGAGTACGTGTCTGCTGATTGTACGTTCAACTTGGAGTTTCCAGTTATTCTCTTTCCAATATTCATCTTTGGCTTCTTCTGTTCAGATGACTTTGCCAACAAGTTCCATTACTTCCATCAAAGTGACCTGTTTTGAAATACAAGTTTAAATAAAATTTGTTGGTCTTCTGTTTTTTCAAGGTTTATAACTTTGGCCATCTCCTTTGAAGTCTTCTCTGCTTATTAAAGGCAAATCTAAAACAACTTTGGTTCATCAGCAATGTAATGGATAAATCTATTAGTTTGTTACATGCAGTAATATTTAACTACTACTATATTAAGAATTGATGTCTCTGCTAATTAAGCTTTGTAACTTAAATATAAGCTAAACCATATGTTGGACATGTATAATCTTTTAACACAGATGGGCAATACTTAATTTAGGCCTGTAGTTTGGTCAGCTGTGTTACCAAATTTCTTAAGCTACAGTGTTGCTTATGTATTTGGTTAAGTCCAGACTGCGATTAAGTAGAGATTTTGTTTATGTACTTCATAACTCTGGGAAGTCTTCTGATACTTAAAAGTTAGTTTGAAGTTGCATAGTGCATGTTGATAATGTATTTGATGTCAGAGCAGTGCAATAGTTAATGTATTTAACATGGTAGATGACTAACTTGTTGATGACAGTGTTGGTACTTGTCAACCAAAAATTGTTACTTTCTTACAGACTTGTGAATAAAATGTTGACAGAACCAGTGTAGGGCAGCCTGTAAAACAATACCATGTGATAGGAAGCAGTGTCTTTAAAAGTGGGATTGTATTACTGTCGTATATGATCAGTTAAAAAAAAAGTAAATTGGGAATGAGAGGAACTAGTTAGTCCTTTTCAAATGGATTAGATTCCACTTGAAGTGATGAAAGCTGTCAGGTCAGCCTCTTATGAAAGAGTACGTCGTATATGTAGAGACACTGCTTTTACAACTGCTGGAATAGCTTTGTTTTGGTATGCTACCTGGTTAGAATTAGAGATGTTCACTTATAACTAAGTTGTTTGCTTTCTCAGGTTTTGGTGTTTCGTATCTTGCAGTATAAAATAAACTGCTCAGTTGATAACCAGTGATCACAGGGTTTTTTAGATGTCACAGGTACAAAAACTTAGTGTCAAAATCCAGGCTTCTATGACTTTAAAATGTCATCAGGATCTCAATACAAGTATAGTATATTTTTTTAATAAAGAATGCATAATGCCAATTCTTCATGACTAATCAGCTAATGCTAACAAATTTTTTTTCCTTTAACTCATTGACTATGTATGGTCCAGATATCTAGCTTTTTTAATGTATCAACTGATCACTGTGTGCGTATACTGTAGAAGATTCAGCTTTATGACAAGGAAAAGACTGATAACAAAGCTATGTGTAAAACTGACAGAGGACATAGGATATGCATCTTCACTTTCCTACAATTCCTGAAGTACTTTATATTAGCTACAAAGTTTTGTGTTCCTTCAGATGGCCTTTTTATGTGGAAGATGTGGGAAACTTACTTTGGCCTTAAAGCAATTAGTAAAATAGGGAGAAGACTACCATGACATCACTGTGTTAGTGGACAGTTAATTATTTTTGGGTGATCATGGAAGTAAAAATGCGCCCTCACTCCTTTCATACAAAAGACAAAGAGTGCTTTAACCAATGGAATGTTTTCTTGTAATTGCTAACCCTGTGGAGGATGGTTGTGGATGGCTTACAAAAGAATAAGAAAATAACCTGCATATGCTTTACATTATTCTTTGTAAATGGTGAGTGTTAAGAGGCACCCTTGGAAAGCAGGAAAGAATCTAATAGTGCTGCTCTTTAGTTCTTTCAAGTAGTTTTTTTTTTTTTTGTAGTTTTCACTATTTGATTTCCTCTCAGTTCCAAGAATAAACAAAACTGAAATTTAGACAGCTCTGTCAGAATTTTAATTCTGCACTAAACTTCAAGACTGATTGTTTTGGAGGGTCTTAACCAGGAATTTGTTTAAATTAGTTTGTTTTGTTTAAAAGGTTGTAAAAGAGCATCCTGCCCTTTTACTTTCCGGCACTCCTTGCACATTCCGATGGGACAGCATAGGGTGTGTGATTGCTGATACTGAGGGGATTCTGATGTGAATTAGACTACTGTTTTTCAAAGTACTTGGTGTACTTTTTGAGAGAACATCCTTCTGGCTTCAACCGGAGAGCTTCCCATTACATGACTTCATAGTTAAGTACACTTTATTTCATATGCTGAAGATACCTTTAGAAACTGGGTAGCAACTGACTCTGTTGTGAATGGATTTAAATGTAGGGAGCGTGGAATAGTGTCAGGGTAGAGAAGGACCCTTGCAAACCAGTCAGTATGCATTGTTGACGAAGCACAATTTCAAAAGCAGACAGTAAATTGAGATAAAAATTTTCTGTTTAAAAAATACACACCTGAGGAACTAAAACCATGGAAGTTCTGTCTGTTTGAGCTGATATTGTTACACTGATATTTTTAAATAGCAACAAGTAATGTTGTTGTTTAAATCTCTTAGAATGGATGGCATCTTTCTTTCATCTTTCTGATCATGATTAGTAGTCTGTACAGAATTATATTATTTCCGATTCTCCCCCATCAAAGTTATCCCAGTAATTTATTACTATGGTTAGCTGCTGTCACTTGATTCACGCTGTGGGGTATGGAAAAAACAAACAAAAAAACCCTCAAATAGATTTAGCAGCCTGATGTATGCATAACTGCGCTACTTGTAACTAAGTATTTGGGGGCAACTTGCCTCTAAAGGGAGCTAGAGTAGAAGACTTTTGAAAGTTTAATAATTAAGCCTCATATGAATGTTAGCTACTGAATCTGCTTCAGGAGTTGTGCTGTGCTGATGGATTTTACTAGTTGAAAATGTTTTGAAGAGTTTGACACTAGTAATCTAGCCCATATTGTAAGGAAATTTTGTAACAAGCAGAACAGTATATGTTCATTTACTTTAACTGAGTTATTGTGTAAGCTTGGTCTAATGCTGAGAGTTAACAGAGATGAATAATCTGGATTCATTTTCCTGATTTTTAATGTTGACTTTTAAAGCACTTAATTGTCCTTAACTCTTAAAAGTTTAGTTACGTTGTTTTCTGTGTATCAGCTCATTACTCACCTCAAGAAGCTTTCAGTTTCACAAAGATACTCATTTGGGTCTGGCTGGATACTGTATGTCAATTGCTAGATGATGTTAATTGAAGGTACCAAGTAGACTGCTGAAAGACTTGTTCATCTATCGTTTTAGGAACTTCTAAACTGATTTTTATGCTAAAGATTTTTAGGTTTTTTGGAGACGAGTACTGGGATATGCAGATGCACGTATCATATCATACACATATTCATCTCAAATGTACTGCTTTTTGAGTTTACCAAGAAAATGGGGAGACTGTATATAGTATTCTTTATATTACTTTCTTAAGTGAATGCAGATTGCCACTGTCAGATGTAATGCAGGGTTGATAGACTTTTGATCTGACCCGTTCTGCCCATTCTGACATACCATTGTATTACATAACGTAAAAGCAAGTTTTAGTGAGTGGAAACAAATGCATGACTGTTTTAAATTTGCCAGTTAAGTATGTCAGAGTTCAATGTCATGCTCTAAACTAAAACTGCTGATGTATGAAAACTTGTCAGAAGTGGACTGTCTGTTTTATCAGCTTTGATGCTTGATCATGTTTGTCTAAATTTTTTAGGTTTTTTACTCTGTATTGGTTTCTGAAGGAAACATGATAGGAAACTTGTTTGCCTGATGCTCAGGCATTTCACTGATTAATAGCAGGGGGTGGGTAGAGTAAGTGCTTGCCAATGTTTTAGTCTGTACACTGATGATGCATGCGGGGTGCAGGTCCATGTGGCACGATATTAAAAATGACTTGTTTTTTGCTAGCGTTGCTATTTCTGCTGCATCAGCAATAGTAGCAAACAGCACTGGTGTTAACAGTGAAGACTGTTAAAATTGTGATGAATAAAAACAACTATTTCTTTGCCAAGTAAGCATAGTAAAGCTGCCAGATTAGAAAACACATGAGTTGCAATGTTCCACCAATAATAAAGCACTTAAAAGCCTTCTGTTGACATTTATACAAAGAGAACAGATGAGTGTGCTCTATTTGGTTTTGAAGTCAATTTGATGCAAACCTTACAACTGCCCACAACAGAAGGAGTTTTGCAGGCTCTTCTTGCAAAAAGAAATGACTGAATTTTGATGCTGAGCTTGCTGACAAATTGCTGAAAGTGCTGCCCACTTATCATTGGACTGACAGTTTAATCATCAAAAGTGTACGGCTAGATTGGGCTCAGAGGAACAAAGGAGAAGAAACTAGAGTTTTTCCAAGGCATTAAAAGATGAATTGAAATTTGAAATGCAAACACTTTTTTGCGGGGTGGGGTGTGTGACACTGCTCTATGACTTGTATGCCATATTCTCAGTCTAGAACTTACAGATTGTTTTTCATTTCTTCTGAGAGAAAGTGTTGATCAGTTTAGTGCATAAATGGGGCAATGTCACATTGTTTTGGTTCTTGTTTTAGGCTTTTTTATAATAAAGGTTGTATTTAAATTTGGTACATCCTATGTCAACAAGATTCTTTTTGGGCAGGGGGTGAACATCACACCGCTGATCCTGTAGTTTGAGCACATGTTCTGTATTAGCAGAATACTTCAGAACACTTTCAAGAGAGGTTAGAATCCACCTGTCTAGAGATTTTTCAGTAATAGCAAAAAATAATAGTTACATACTCTTCCTGCTTTTTTCTCTTCATTCTTAGTTACATTTTTTAGGTGCTTTGTTTACAGTATTATTGGATGTTGTTTGAAGAAAACACTGTGTTATATAAAACTAAACGGTATCTAGTTGCAGTTGTCTAATTGATGGGTAATCAATTAGTAAATGAATATGGAATGGATTGTCTGCCTGGGTAAACCCTGGATCCATATTCAGTAGATTTGGATCCTCCAAAGTGGTAAATGCATTCTGTACGATAGAATGTTTGTAACCTTCATTTACTAGTTTGGGGACCTACCTGACTGCAAAAGAATTGGAAAAAATTTATTTTGCTGCTTTAAAGTACCTCAAATTCATAAACTGATGATCCAGCAGCAGTTGTGTGAAGTAAAAATATTTTATAAAAATATTAAATTTTGGCATGCATTTTGTTGCGTTTCACATAAAAAAAAAAAGTAATTAAACTTTTTCGTAGTAAAGAATGAGAAGGGACTTTAATCAGTTGTTCTCCCTACCTGCTCCCTCAGCTCAGTGCATGCTGATCTTGTGAATCTGAGTGGACTTACTAAAGTCATCTCTGACAGATAGTTATAGAATTTTTCACTTCTCACAAAAGATTATTGTGGAAATATTGAAGGCATTATTTATGTTTGTTTTTAATGCCATAGTCTGTAAGAAACAAATTTATTATAAGAATTAACTTTTCCTGTCAAAATATATAAAGTTATGCTATATGTAATAAAAAAAAATATAGATATATATCTGGTGTCACTGCTATTTTGGGCATAACTTGATTTTTGTGTGATAGTAGAAAACTGAAACTGAATGTTCTATGCATCACTGGGATCCAAGTACCATGTAGATTTTTAGCTATATGAATGTAACTTTTCCTCACCATACCTCTTAAATTTTTAACTTGAAAAATTTTGCTTATAACTTTTTTTTTTTCAATATGGAAACTAGCTTGTGATGGAGAATTTTTAAGAGTGTGGTGCTTTGCTTCCTTAAGGAAGCATGCTGACTGGTGTTGTAAGATGGTTAACATTTTGATACATTCTGAATCTCTTGCTGATTGTGGCTATTGCTTTGTTCCACCCCCGTTTGCTGTGTATTGTAAAAATCAAGAATGGTAGATAAGTGGCTCTTCTGTGACAGATAAACACTTCTTATTTTCTTCAGTTTAAAGAATTAAATTCTGTGTGCATTGATGACTTAACGTTGTAATAGACAGGAAAGGAACATAGGCTGAGTGGCATCGGTTTAGCTCTGTTTAAACGGCTGTAGCTAAATTGGAGCAAATTGTTAACATCAGAAGATTTGTTTTAGTTCTTCAAGTTCTTAGTTCTGGTTTAAACTGCAGTGAGCAATGCATTAGTTTTAAACCGGTGTCCAAGTCTGCTTCTTTTTCAAAAGAAGTTATAAATAATTTAGAAGAAGCCTTCATGATGATTCTAAAGCTATGGGCACTGGGGGTCAGGGTGGTTTGCAACTCTGAAAGTCATGGGAGAGGAAGAATTTGAACCTTTTCATTGATTTCCTACTTCGAATCTGCTTGCTGAGTGGTCTATGTAAACCCAGTCTTAAACACATGTGCAGAGTCTTACTTCCTCTAAGGTAATGATAATTGACAGCTGAAAAGCAGTAACTTCTTGGTGGTTTTTAATGTGATGACAAACATTCATTTGAACACAGTCCTTCAGGTGCTCAAAGGGAAGACTACTTTATCATTAAGTGTCATGAAGAAATCAAAGTACATCTCTGTAGGCAAATGTAGTCAGTATAAACAGTGTGTCCTGCTTCAGATCATGTCTTAGAAACATGTTAGAGAGATTGAAAAATACTTTCTGTAGATGAAGGAAACAAAAGATTACATTACTTGCATAGTTTTCAGGGACAGAGAAAGAAAAATAGTCTTCTGGACCGGAATGCGTATCATTGCAACCATAGGTGACGATGTCATGCCATATTAAGGTGGAACAAGATAATTATATTGAAATCAGTTTGACTTTTTTTTATTCTATTCCTCCACTGCCCTGCTGTGAGCAAGACAAATTTGTCATTTGCTGCTAAACTTATTACTTACAATGTACAGACCAGAGTATTATTAAAGATGAATAATGTGGATTTTGAAATTCTTCGTAAAAGTTTATGCTTCTACCTACAGTAGAGATGGGTACTTAGATCTTTTCAAAGAGGGGCCTATTACTGCATTTGCAGAGCTCACAGGTTTTAGAGGTATGGTGAAGCTGCTGTATACATTTTTTTTTAGCTATATCTACTATTATAATTAAGTATATCTCCTTACTTAGCTATATTTTAAATCCCTAGAGTGTTATAGAACATAATTACTACTGTGCTGTTCAGGTAGAGGTAAAGTAGTTTGAACTGTACTTAGATGTTCACTTTGAAAGTAAAGCTTTCCTTATTTTTAAATTGGTTGTCTTCCTGTGAGATATCATGGTGGAAGAATTTGTAAAGAATTGTAAATGTGGAGGAGCTAAAGCCTTGCAAATGAACTTGGGAAGTGTGATTTCATGAGACATGCCAAAGAAGCTTTTGGGAAAGGAAGGCGAGACATCTGCTTGGTCGTGTGAAATAGATGTAAATAACAGGCTGTTTGCTTGGGTTCCTCTTATTTTTAATGATATGTGGATTCAATGATGAAAAATAAAAAGGTGTGCTTTGAGGATGTGACCTTCCTACTTTTGTACTACTTCTATCCTGAGATTTTACAGTATTTTTAAGTATTTCAGAAAAGAATAAAATGGATACTTTCTAGAGGTGAAAGAGTAAAGCTTTTAGCTTTTCTAACATGCTGCTGAGGCTTTCTGGAATCTTACTGCACTTCTGTTAAACTCTTGAGGGAGGTGCTGGAAATACGGTAGCAGATAGTTCTATAGATACATGTAACTGCTTGAGTGAGTGGCAAAGTTGCCAGATACTCAAGAGACTAGAAGCTTGAATTTGGTTTAATGGAGATGATAAAAGGAAAGATGTGATCAAAATTTGTACTTTTGTATGGACTCTTGCTGAGACACGAGGTGTGATTAAACAAGAGACAGATATCTGACAAAACTGCTGCTAGTCATAAAAGAAAAAAAAAAAAAAATCTTGAAGATGTGTAGAAAGATTCAGCAGAATATGAAAAAACCCAGGGTTCGTATTAAGCAGATACACAGGTCTTGAAGTTATTTATTTGGGAGAATGCTTGTGTCAGCTGGGCTAACAAGTTGAGAAGGAAGATAGTTGTGTTCTATCCAGAGTTAGAAGTGAGAAAAAATCGGTAAACTGGAGATTTGATCTAATTATTTTATAATTTAAGCAGTAGTCCTTCAGTTCTGCCAAATACACCATAAGTGTAGAGGCTCCTAGATAGTGTATTGTACAGAAAGGGAGTTTGTAGACATGATCAGCAGTTGAAGAACTGGGAATACGTGCTTGTTATTTCACCTATTGCTTCTAAATGCTTCTGCTGAGATTTTAGTGAAAGTATCTAAGGCGAGAGAAGATAAAATGCCAAGAAGCAGAAGAAACAGTAGCAATTGAGAAGCCAATGGTAATGCTGAGTGGATGTAGCTGACTGTTCCTGTCCTGATGTTTGTCACTGTTACTGATGCCTTGAATATAGAGAGAGTAGATGATAACCTACGTATGCAAAGAAAACTAAATTTCAGGTGTCTGTTCCTGTAGTGGAGTAGAAAATCCTGAGCTGGTAGGTGTCCTCATTCTTTGTAATGTTTGGGGAGTAATAGATGGCTTAGGTTTCACACAAGCCAGAATTCAGTAGTAGTCCTCAAGGGAGCTTATCACACTATCTATGTGTGTTCTGAATGTTTCGCTCTATAGTGTCACGAATGTGACATATGAATACTTGCAAGGGAAATATTAAAATAAGTGTTCGTTCTCTCCTGTGAAAACTAGGATATCTAATCTTAGTGATTACATTCTACATGAAAGATACAATTTAAAATGAAATTTTCAGTGCAACTAGTCTGTAGCTGCCAAATATAAACAAAAATGACCATGTTGCTACTTATGCTTCAGTACTCCAGCAGACTGCCTAGCTTGTTTCAGTGTAGTGTAAGTTAATGGAAAATCTGAAGAGAATGAAAAGGAAACAACGTCTGCCAAAAGATAATAATATTTGTTCAAAGCGATGTGCTAAAGAATTTCTTTATATACTGAAGCCAGTATAAATACTTCTTGTAGTTCTGAGGATTTTGTGCCTGTTGCCAAAATTGTCAGTGTAGCAGCAGCTGTGCATTTTTTCCTTGAGCTATGATTATATGATGACGAAATTTGTGTTCTCCATTCTAAACAGGTGTTAACCACCAAATCATTATATAGTACACATGATTGAGTATTTAAGTTTCCAGTGGAGAAGGAACTTACTGAATATGCAGAGTAAGTTTGTTAGAATTAATTCAGAGTAACTTCGTTGAAAATTAGGTCTGTTGCATTTCAGAGAGTTCATCGTTTCTGACACTCTCCTCCTCCTCCCTAGCTTTTCAAGTAGTGAAATCTCAGCTATAAATCATTTGCCAGAGAAGAAATTCATTATGAAACAGAGGTTATATTAATCTCATCTGCTGCTAGAGTTTCAAGTGACTTCCCATTTCTGTGGCTTCCTGTGGTCAGATGAAAACATAAAATTTCTGTTTACAGTTTCATTTTAATTCTGAAGATTTTGAAAGCAATTGTGACAATTCTAAGTAAAAGACTGGAATTATTGAAATCTGTTTCTGCTTTACAGCCCACACTGTCATAAGTCTTAATGCTTTGGGAACAATGCCTGTTTAAATGTTAGTTTTCAGTTTGGAACTTGGTTAATACATTCATTTTAAGTATTCTTTAGTGATACTGGAATAAACTCACAGGGAAAATTTTATACCAGTTGGGGTTCTGTAAGTTATGAGATGTGCGGGGTTTTATTCTGATAGCAGCAACTCAAATACCAGTTTACGGTTCTAGAAATGAAACAAGCTCTTGTTAAATACAGGTTTTGGTTAAATAAGAGAAAGATTTGTGTCCATTCTCAGATTGTTACAGTTTAGTGAAACTAACCTGGATTTGAATCACATTATCCATTTTTAACTACCTTGTTTGTATCTACTCAACTACATCTTGCAAGTAAATACCTCAAGGTGTGGGTAATACAGGTTTAATTGGTAGAAACAGTACTTGTAAGTCCACTTGTGATCTTCCCTGATGCTGTCGAGGAGTTTTTCATTACTTTGCAATGAAGTAGTAGGAGTTTTTGGTGTATATAGAGGTTGCCCAGGTCTCTGATACCATACTTGTCTTCATTTTTTCATTATGTCACTGGGGGTAGTCAGTAAAACAATATTGATTACTTTGTTGTCACACTGTGTGCTCAGTAACCGCACCCTTGAGTTGTCAGATATCTTACTGCTGAAAGATGCAGCATTTCATTTCCAAATGCTATCGTTAATGTTATAACTAGCAAATAGTACTTTATAGATACATTTTTGTATTTTTTATGTTAGGTATGGATTTCTAATTTTTTTGCTTTCTAGATGCTTCATTATAAAAAGTACGTATGAGAACTGTATTTATAGACCTTTTAAATGATGTGAAAAATCTTGTAAGTGTTCTAAGGAGCTGCATATAATTTTTACTTCAATAGCTGAATTCCATAAACAGGATGAGTAGGCAGCAAATTTACAGACATGAAGAAAACATTTAAGATGGATGCTGCAATTAAAAAAAAAAAAAGAACCCAAAAAACACTACACAAAAACCTAAACAAAACCAGAGTAGATTTTCCTTTCAAGTTACCATAATGCTTATGAAGAGAGGAAGAAAATGGCATTAAGATTTGGGAAAGATTAGAAAGAGAAGACTGTCATGCTAGATTATAATCTGTTACTGTATTTAATACCTAATATACGTTTTTCCCCCCACAGAAATTAGCAGAGTACGGAAAGACATGTATAACGACACATTAAATGGTAGTACGGAGAAGAGAAGTGCAGAATTACCAGATGCTGTGGGACCTATTGTACAGTTACAAGAGAAACTATATGTGCCTGTAAAAGAATATCCAGATGTAAGTATATCTTTTTAGTCCCTAAATTATTTTTTGATCCTTGTGGTCGTCTTTAAGTGTAAATTTCATGTGATGCTACCCTTGGATCACATTGAATTGCTTTTGACAAGATACTTCTTAGGGAAGTAGTGTATGTTCCACTTGGTGGCTTGATTTGTAGTGAGTGTGAGTGGAAGAAGGTTGTGTTAAATACCAAACTAGTATGGATTATAAAGCTGTTGATCTAAGATCTGAAATATTTTGTTCATTCGGTCCTGTCAGTGCTGGGACACTGTGTAGTGAGTTTTATGAGGGAAGTAGTTCTTGGGACAGTGGTTTTTCCTCTCAGTGTGTCTCCAAAAGTCAGCTGGAGAACCCTTAGAGACTCTTTAGAGACCTTTTAGAGACTGTACTTAATCTCAATTACTGTTTGTCCCATACGTGTGTAACCAGCTCTGTTGCATATAGAAATGTCTTTATCTTGGAGTTGTTTCTTTTTTCCCTGTCCCCTCTTTAGCATGCAAGCAAGGACCTTTGCTTATATTATGTTCTCCACTGGGTGTTCTGTTCTACTGTACACCTACCTTGTTGATGAAGAATGGTTTCATTTAACGAGAAGAACTACTTAGAACTCCTGTAGTCTGAATAGTTTCTTAAAACAACTCGGGGGAAAATAGTCCTGTCAAAATCTACCCCAAGCATTTTTGTTGGTCACCGACAAAATCAGAAATTGTGTTATTCCTTCCAAGTAGAATTTAGAGGTCCTGTTGCAGTGGAGGAGTGCAGGGTCCAAGTGAGGCATTTGCATATTGAAGTGGTATAAAGTGGAAGAGAGTACAGAACAGTAGAAAAACAGGAGTAACACTTGTGTATTTCTGTGACTTTTCTTTCTATCATTACTTGGATTAAGCTCTGCAAGTTGAGCTTTATTATTTTAATGCTGCTTAGAATGCACAGGCCTCTAAATAAAACCTCATTGTGCCAGACTCCATTAAGAAAATTAAGTGCAAATCATTATTCAGAACAGAATATTTAGACAATTTTCTCTTCTCCCTTTTCAGTTTTCACAAAGTTGTTTTGTTGCTTTTGGGTTAAAATACCTGTATTGGGAAAAGTGTTCCAAAGAATTTGCATTGGCAGTAAGGACATCTCTCTCCCCTTCCCTTCTGTTTTTCTTCCAAATTAAATATATGCGTATGCATATCTATATACATATATGTACACATACGTACATGCATACATATCCCCACACCAAAACCAGTTATTCTTTTGAAACTCCTTGGAATTACAGATTTTTGAGTGGAACTGTGCTATGCAATTGTTCCGTAAAGCAATGTCAGTAGTTCTGTACTTAAATATCTGTATATATCTTAGATTTATATTGCTCATTGGCTTTTTAAAACATAGCTTAGTTAGTGAAATCTTGGTTTTATAACTTGACAATATATCCTTTGCAAAGTGTTGCCTTAATTATTGTTTGTAGTTTTTACAGAACTTGGTGCTTGCTGTACCAGGTTCCATGAGATAGGAGGAACAAAAAGGGGTTGGATTTCCTATTATTATTGTTAAGGTTTTCTTCTAGAAATCGAGGGTGTAGTAGCTTAGCCTCTTTACTGCCAGTTAACTATCAACTATAGCGTAAACAAGCAGGAATGACTTTGTCTCTAGTTACTGTCAAAGCACTTGTGTAACTTTGGGTGTATGATTTCTCTACCTACTGCTAGTCTTTTGTGTGCCTTCAGAGGAATAGTCTTGTAGTGGTCACTAATTTATTTTAACAAACACTTATGGATTCAGAAGTTAGAGATTCTCGTGATTTGTATACATGTGACCTGGAACAAAAAGGTAGTTGGTTCTTTTGAGATGTGTGATGTTTGCTAGAAAATCTTCAGCTTCTGTCACTGTGGTGGTACGTGGCAGTTCAGACTTCAATGGGAACCCAAGCACAGCGTTCTCCATGTCTTCCTGCCTGTCTATGTGTTTTCTGTATTTGTTCTTAGGAACTCAGAATGGGATCTGACCAGCCTCAATAATTGGTTAAGCAACTAGAATATACCATTACATATTTCTGCAAGTTAGAAATTAAATAACCTGCTTTGCATTCAGGGTAGTACAATGTTTAGAAGGTCTGGAGTACAGTAACTTATCATTAAAAAAACCTGTAAAATTAACTTGTAAAGATTAATTTCACCTGTAAAACTAATTTCACTGTAATCACACAGTGTTCCATGAAACTTCTTACTCATATCTAGCAATTGATTTAATTGTGATCAGATACAGGGAAGATGTGCTGTGCAGACTGTCAGAGTGAACTTGTCAGATGAATCCAGTTAATTCTTTCTATTGCCATAATTGTCTTCCAACTGACAAACTTGTATACCTTACAAAGACATGAAGATGGATAAACTCATTCAGAGAAAAGTGACCAGAAACTGTTTTCTGATGTAGATTTAGTAATATTCTTAATAACAGGGAAAAAATTGAAACACTTTTATGATATTCTAATAAACTTTTATTCTGGTAAACATTTTTGGTGTATAATTTAAAGCATATGCATTAGTTGACTGTAGTGAATACTGAATAGCACTATAGTGCCATTTTGTGCACAGAATCAAAAATTGTGAGGCATAAACAATAATGGTCTGTCATGAGTTTAAACAAACTTATGTTTTATATCTGTGTATATAAATAAACATATATACATATAGGTATAAAAGGTGAAACAGTACATTTTTCATAGCCTACATCGCTTTGATACTACTGTTTGACTTTAATTTGAGTACCTACACAGAAGAAAGAATGTATAAAATTGCATTACAAAGCTAAAATAAATATATAAAATCCCCTATAATCTGTTAATAATTTAGGTTTTTATAGGAGTGCATACTGAGTATTTTAATTCTAATTTTTATTTTAAGACCATGGTTGATACAAGGTTAAACTTTTAAAAAAAATTGTCAGAAATGGTCTGTAGACTGTGTAGAGTCTGCATTTCTACTTCTGTACTAATAAGTAGAAGACGTGCAAAAAATCTTGCTAAAGGATAACTAATTTTCTCTTGTATGTGGTATCAATAAGGAGGATTTTTCCACGATGTAATCACAATGTGATAAATTGCCTAACTGTTGGGGTGGTCTGCTTTCTGGCTCACTGTTTTTCCATTGCAAGCTACAGTCATGCAGCTGTGTATATTTGTATATATTATTTTCTTCTAGGACCCTTGGAAAGTGTTAGATTTTTATAGGCATTTTCGTCTTAAAACTGAGATTTGAACTACTTAGCTTTTCTGAACCATGTATGCACTCCTGAAACTTGAGAAATTGTGCAGAAGGCACTCAGAAGATTGAATTCCATTAGTTGTCCATAAATTGCCCTTCAGTTAAAAATGTGTTCTCCACACAGTTAAATCTTTGTATGCTCATTTAAGACTTGGTATGTTGGTTTAAAGGCATTTCCAATTCATGGGGAAATATCTTCCATCAGAGNGGGGGGGAAGAAAAGATGTCAGTAAAATTGAGCTTGTAGGAAGCAGAAGAATGGAGAATATGCTATTGTTTGTGGGTGAATAGTTAATAGTCTTTAGCATTTCTTATTAATTTTCTTGAATTTCCCTAAAGAGCTGAGACTAAACTTTCTGTCTGGTATCAATTTAAACAGTTTTTGGAATTAGTACCTACAAATGTTGGACTGAATAAATGTTTTTCTATTATAATCATGGCTTTATTAATAATAAGTACCCTGTTAGCTCTGATTAATGTGAAATTCTCTGTTGGAACTCTTCTGTGCCTCTTCAGTAAAAATGTAAGAACTCAGTAATTATCGCATCTAAAGTAGCATGTCCTTTGAGTATACTGAAGCTCAAAGGCCAGCAGTGATAAACAGCTTGTGCGTACTTTCTGACCATTTTAGTTAAAACTGTTTAATTAGTACAACAGAACGATGAACGCAGGGATTCATTTTACTATGGGGAACTTACTGACAAAACGTTTAAATCCTTTTTCAATTTGGTAATATCAGAGTTTAATAGCATCCCTAATATGGATTAGAAAAATGATAACATCATCTTTATTTATTGTTCTGATTCTTTTACTTAAGCTCTTCATTCCCTAGGGGTAAACAGGGAAGGCGGCTAAAAGAGCTGGCCTTGTTTACCCTTGCAGTAGGAAGGAAAGAGAGAATGTAATGGGTATCTGTGAATAAATTTGGATTACAGCAGGGCTGAAGGAAGATTCAGCAAAAGGTTAACTACTGATACAAGTTCAAATGTATATGAAAGAACTAAAATAGTTTGATTACTGATTTCCAGTCTGAATGAGATATTTGGAAAAACATTCTAGTAGAATTAGTGAGACCAGAAAGTTAATTTTGAATTTGATCTTTATATATTTCTGAGAGCATTTGTGCACTCTGGTTGCAAATGCTAAGGGAACGGATTCATTGAGAAATGTCCCATTTGTTTAGATGCTAATAAAACAGACATACCTTGATATTTGTATGAAGCTATTTCACCCTTTCTGTCTAGTATTTTATTGGATATCCTGCCTTACTGACCATCTGATTCACCTTTTGAAAGATAAGTTTCTTTTGAGCTCTGGTTCACACTCAATAGCTAACTCTTTTTTTGGTAGCACCTTGGTGAAAGTTGACATACATTGTCATAAATTTATTCAGAAATAAGCCTGTCAAATCTCCAAAGCGTGTTTGGCAAAAGGATGGAAGACAGTCTAGAATATACTGGAGATAAAAACCCTGTCCTTTAGTTTCTGACTGTAATCTTGCAGGCTCAGCAGTACTGGTGAACTTGGTCCATATCTCATCTTTGAGAGAGTTATTTCTTCCCCATTTAACTCTTCGAGCATTGAGTGCAATTAAGTTAAGACAGGTGATCATCTAGTCATATATCTGTTAATATTCTTATTCCCATTTCATTCTTACTTTCAAATTTTGCTCTTTAGCCATTTGCAGATACTCTGTTGTGTGTGTGTAAATAAAAAAAAAAAAGGTAGGGTGTGGAGGTAAGACAAGTAAAGACTAAGTAAATAGCACTTGCTTTGTCTAGGGACAATGTTTCTCCATATTTTTCAAAGTAAGTTCAGAAATCTGGGAGCAGAAATGAGTTGCATCTGACACTGATATGGAAGTTGAACATATTTGTCACAATAGCAGTTTGTTATGGTGATGCTTGTATTAGTAACTTCTTAAAATTAACATCATAGGATTAAAATTTTAGTGATGTCCAGCATGTATATGATGCTTTTAGTAGAAAGCAGTGGATTATTTTTCTTGTTAAGTCACTATACAGGTCCTACTCCTAAGAGTATGAGTCCTAATCTGACATTAACAGCTAGTGCTAGACATCTGGGCGTCTTCTGTACACTGTGGATGAAAAGCAGTGTGTGTGCAGGGAAGCCAAGTGCAAAAGGAGAGTGGTAGGCTAGAAAATTAGTCTAACCAGTTACTTTGTAGATGCCTGTTGTTTTTCTGTGAATGAAATATCTACAATTTTAGAATAATTAATATTACTAAAAATGGCTAATTTAAGGAATTACAAAATTTGAGGTTGCAAAGGATGTATCCAGCTGAACTTTTTGAAGAACAATTTAACACCTAGTAGTTAACATCTATCGTGCCTGGTTTTGCTTGCACGGTGCCTTTTATTATGGCTCATCTCTCAATTTGTAATTGTCTTTGCAGAGTTAGGCTCTCAATGGGCAATTTATTTGGTCAGAGCTGTCTTCTTAATACCTTCTGTTGTTTTAGAATTCTGCACTTTTATGTGCATGAGTTTCTCAAGTTCATGGACTACAAAAATATTTGGGTGCATGGTTTCAGTTGATCATGTACTACAGCTCTGTTGTGTCAGTTTGTCTATGCTTCCTTTTGCTGAACTGTTTTCCCTCAGAACTTCTACTTTGTGTAGTAGCTCTTGCAAGACTAACTACCCAAGAGTTATGTGCAAATACAAGTAATGAAAGGAGCAGCTGTGGGGCAGCAAGATTTGTGGAATATTGGTTTTGTCTGTCTTTGTTGTTCAATCTGTTCTTTCAAGTGTTTATCGTAGTAAAGAAGGGTTTTATACAGAGAGGAGGAAGTGCTTCAGTGTGATACTTTTGCTTGCTGTTGTGAATAGGTAGAGCTGTGTTTAAAATACATATGTGGATTTACAAATTACTGGTTAGTCATCAGAATCCCTTGTAGGTACGCCCAGTTATTCAAAATCAAGAACAGATCTTCCCTTTTCTTCACAGCGCTCAAAGTTGACTCCTGAAGGATGGGGTTTGTAGCTGAGAAGTACAGTGTTTTAGTGAGGTAGGAAATATATAGAGAAAAACCCTTTCCTCAGAATGAAGAGGTTTTTAAAGTTTTTTTTCCCTCTGGTTGACAAAGGAGACCTGTGACACTGAGCTGCTGTACTTTTCCCAGAAACTTAACCTGTCAATTATAATACCATGCTATCTTCCTTTTCTCCTCCCCCACCCCCCAATATCTGGTGGTCAGTAAGCTTTTGGCCAGTCATATTAGATATTTCTTCCTTTTTAGTAGCTCTGTGGTTTAGGTATTACTCTTAGTACACTCAGGTTTTTATGGAGTTGCCCTTGCAGAAGTAATTCAGTACTTTCTTGTCAGAGGACGGCATTAATTCTGAAACTTCATATAGGTAGATCAGTGAAGTGCAAATCTTTGCTAATTATGCTTGCTCTGTGTTTCGCTGGGATAAGAAGGCATTGAACCCTGTCCTGAATTGCTATTAAAAGTAGTTTTGAGTACCAGTCATAATATCAGACTGATATTTTCTTGTATCTGTCCTACATCGTACGCTCTGGCAAAAATCAGTTTACATGTCCTCAATGCTAAAAGGTCTGTTGTTTTTTACTAATATAAGTCTGCCCACAAGCCTTGGGGGTGCATATTAATTAAAAAAAAAAAAAAAAGAAAAAGTTGTCCTTTAGGAACATGGTCTAGTTTTTTAAAGAGGTGTAGTTTTTAGGTTCTGCTGTTTCTGAAGTTCTTAACTCATTAATACATTTTAAAGTGTGTATCACTTGTCAAGGAAAAGTCTTCACTGAAGTGTTGCATTTATAGCATTCACTTCTGATTTGAATTTGATCAGTAATTCAAAAGAACATGATTGTTGTTCTCTGCATTTGTGTGTCATTGCTTCAACTTGTTCAGAGTAAGGTTATAGAAAAATACCAGCTTGTGGAGTAAACTTTCTGTTCAGATACTTTCTTTCTTTTTCAGTGTTTTGTTTCACAGCATAGGAACTGTTGTTTACCTGCTTTAGTTTTGATAGTTGGATTTAGAATAAAGCACAAATGCTACCTCAATAGATATCTCTGCATAGGAGATTCTGAGGTTGTGTAGCTAATAGGTATTCATCCATTGTTGTATGGATCTACTCGATTTATTCAATTAGTCTCTACTATTTTTTAAAGCTGGTAACAACAGTAGTTGGACACGGTTGTTTCAGTTACTTTGGCATAATATTCACAATTCTAAGCATTTATATGTTTCTTTTCTGTTTCTTAAGAGCAGTGTAAAATAGTTAAATTATGTGAAAGCACTGATTCCTTTTGAAATTTGCTGCACTTTTTGAAACTGTGTGCATTGTTTTTGTTTCATACACACTCAGTATTTTTAGGAAAATAATGATGGTTGATGAGCAGCCAGTTCCTTTTTACACCTTACTTGCCCTCATTTTAGTTGTCTCTTATAGAATCATAGAATAGTTTGGGTTGGAAGGTGCCTTTAAAGGTCATCTAGTCCAACCTTCCCTGCAATGAGCAGGGACATCTTCTGCTAGATTGGGTTGCTCAGAGCCCCGTCCTACCTGACCTCAAATAGTTCCAGGGATGGGCCATCTACTATCTCTCTGGGCAACCTGGGCCAGTGTTTCACCACCTGCATTTTAAAAAATTTCTTCCTTATATCTAGTCTAAATCTTCCCTCGTTTAGTTTAAAGCCATTACTCCTTGTCCTATCACAACAGGCCCTGCCAAAAAGTTTGTCCCCATCTTTCCTGTAGGCCCCTTTGAGTACTGAAAGGCTGCAATAAGGTGTCCCCAGAGCCTTCTCTTCCCCAGGCTGAACAGCCCCAACTCGCTCAGCCTGTCCTCATAGGAGAAGTGCTCCAGCCCTCTGATCATTTTTGTGGCCCTCCTCTGGACCCGCTCCAACAGGTCCATGTCTTTCCTGTGCTGAGGGCTCCAGAGCTGGATGCAGTACTCCAGGCAGGGTCTCACAAGAGCAGAGTAGAGGGGCAGAATCACTTCCTTCAACCTGCTGGCCATGCTTCTTTTGATGCAGCCCAGGATACAGTTGGCTTTCTGGGCTGTGAGCGCACATTGTCGGCTCATGTTCAGCTTTTCATCCGCCAGTACCCCCAAGTCCTTCTCAGCCAGGCTGCTCTCAATCCCTTTATCCCCCAGCATGTATTGATACTGGGGATTGCCCTGACACAGATGCAGGACCCTGCACTTGGCCTTGTTGAACCTCATGAGGTTCACACATGCCCACTTCTCAATGGTATACCATCCCTCAAGTGTGTAAACTGCACCACTCAGCTTGGTGTCATCTGCAAACTTGCCGAGAGTGCACCTGATCACACTGTTTATGTCATTGATGAAGATATTAAAACAGTACTGGTCCCAGTATGGACCCCTGAGGGACACCACTTGTCACCAATCTCCATCTGGACATTGAGCTATTGACCACTACCCCCTGGATGTGACCATCCAACCAATTCCTCATCCACCAAACAGTCCACCCATCAAATCCATTCTTGTCCAATTTAGAGAGAAGGTTGTTGTGGGGGACCTTGTCAAAGGCCTTACAGAAGTCCAGATAGACTACATCGGTGGCTCTTCCCTCATCCACTGATGATGTCACTCCATCATAGGAGGCCACTAGGTTGGTCAGGCAGGACTTGCCCTTGAAGCCACCCTGATTGTCTCGAATCACCTCCTTGTCCTCCATGTGCCTTAGCATAGCTTCTAGGAGGATCTGTTTCATGATCTTCCGAGGCACAGAGGTGAGGCTGACAGGTCGGTAGTTGCCATGGTCCTCCTTTCTACCCTTTTTTAAAATGGGTGCAATGTTTCCCTATTTCCAGTCAATGGGGTCTTCACCTAACTGCCGTGACTTTTCAGATATCATGGAGAGTGGCTTGGCAACTACATCGGCCAATTCCCTCAGGACTCTGGGATGCATCTAGTCAGATCCCATAGATTTCTGTATGTTCAGGTTCCTCAGGTGGTCACAAATCTGACCTCTAACAGTGGGAGGAACTTTGCTCACCCAATGCCTGCCTTGTGGCCCATCCACTTGAGAGATGGGGAGAGAGGTTGCCAGTGAAGACTGAGGCAAAAAAAGTTGTTGAGTGCCTCAGCCTTCTCCTTGTCCGTTGTTACCAGCTTGCCAGTCTTGCGCATCAGGGGGGGATACGCTTTCTTTGACCTTCTTTTTCTGGCTGACATACCTGTAGAAGCCCTTCTTATTATTCTTTGCGTCCCTTGCCAAGTTCAGCTCCAGCTGCACCTTGGCCTTCCTGACCCCATCCCTACACAACTGGGCAGTGTCCCTGTATTCTTCCCAGGATATCTGTCCCTAGTTCTACTGCCTGTGCATTTCCTTCTTGTCCTTTAGCTTTCCCAGCAGGTCTCAACTCCTCCATGCTGTTCTCTTGCTTTTCTTTCCTGATTTCTTACACCTTATGAGATAGCATAGTACCCCCTGTCTTCTCAGAAGGCTCGTGCACCTTTCCTACATTCTACATTCATCTACCCAACACTTAAATTTCTTCGGTTGATTAATGCTTTTTCAGAAGCTTCTGTTTCTTTAGAGTACTGTCATAGCTTGATCAATATCTTTCAGCTATGTGGTTTATAAACAATCAGAACATACTGACCTAAAATTCAAGTTCATTCTAGTTACAAACATTATGATCTGTAGTGTCAAAGGACACTGAGGGCTTTGCCCTGTTGTCAGAGATACAGGAACTGCTTGCTTTGCAGCAATCGTCAACTGAATTATGATTTACGGTTAACTTAAATAAGCAGCAGTTTCTCAGATGATTTTTTTCCCTGCCAAGCACAAGTGGCTTACAAATGTGAATGGTGCATGAAATAAGTATCTCTGTATTGATGTTCTAAGTTTATTGTGATTAGTGGAAATGACCATTTGTTGTCTTGTTGATGATCTTGAGCACTGATGGTAATGGGTATAGTATTCAAATTAACATACTGAACTTCTCGGTTATACTGTTTAAGCTAATTGTTTGAATTTTATAGTTTGAACTCATTTGACTGTATTTGATTACTGTTGTTTTTAAAGTGAATGTCACTTGCACTAAAAGTAAAGCAAAGTTGCTGTCACGCAACACAAATACTAAAATAGTATTTTATGGGCTTTGATCTCTCTAGATTTTTTTCAAGTTAGTCTGGCCAAATAATATTTTGCTTTTTTTTTTTCTTCCACAAGTGCAAATGTTGTCCTTGAGACCTGGAGAGTTGTGAACAAGGGCTTGTGAGTCTTTCTGAAGGATTTCAGGAAGTCAGCTGACGGGCAAGCTGAATGAGAGGGAGAGAGACCTAGAACTCTGGCTTTGTAGTATAAATAGGGCTGGAAGATAACTTAGGAGATATGTATGTGTGCGTGTTACTACAGATAGGTAGATTGGCATGTGAACCTGAAGTGCATCTCAAAACTCTATGGTAACTCTTATGTCTTTTTTCCTGTGGCTCAGTGAGGTAGTTCCTGTTTGGTTGCAATGACTGCGGTGGTGGTGATCATCACAGAACTGTTGAAATGTCATAATATATGTCTGTCTCCTTACCTTAAAAGCTCCTGGGTAAAAGGCAGAAGCTAGTTAGAAATGAAGACTGAAGGTAGGAATTGTGATATGCTGCTGTTTTAGTAGTGTTGTAATTGTAAATGTTTAAGAAAATAGACTCAATATGATTTTATATGCAAAGGTGTTATTACTGTAATACTGCTGCTCTGTACTGCTTGGTGCTGGCTGAAGCACGTAACTCTGTAGCGTGTATGTTGTGAGACTTCTACCTTTAAATGCTCCCGACCAGTTGGGCTTTCTAACGTGTTTCAGGCGCTTTTCAGTTTTGCCTCATTTCTCGTTTTATGTAATAGCTTCTTACAGATAGAGCAGAGAGTTAAGGTTTGGTAATGTAACAGCTTTTAGCAGAAGTCATTTAAAGCAAACAAGGTGGATTAGACCTTAAAGTACAAAAGGAAATATTCAGAGGGCTATAATTTGAAATACCTTCTGCATTTCTGAGCTGTTCTCTTACAATTCTAGGCTTGACTTTTGAAATCTTACTGATTCTGGCAGCTTTAGATGTATATTGAACACTTTTGGAACAGCCTTTTCAGAAGGTAAATGGAATTGTCAATTTTTCACTTTAAATATGGTCAACATTGACAAACCTATTTATGATTTTTTTTTTTTAGAAGAAATAATTGGACAATAGCAAGTAGACATTGAAAGCTACTAGTCTTTTTTTTTTATGCTCGCTTGAAGCATATGACCTGAAGTCAGTAGTAGAATTGCAAACTACAAATTATATTACCCTACAGGTTTTTGCTCTAAAATTCTGGGATTGCTTTTGTTTCAATGAAACAATTTAAAATTACTTTCTGCGATGTGTTTCAGTATTTTAATGGCATGAAATTCTGGACCTAGTGTGGTAAATCAACTCCCAATGAATCTAATGCAGTGCAAACTAGGTACAGGGAAATTGATTGTGATGTACAAAGCTCCTATGGCTAAGTGTTATTATCTAAGTTGTGAGTTTTTGTAGTTCTGATTGTTGAAATACTTGGAGCCTTTTCAATATATTTAAAGATATAAATAGGTGTTTCAGAAGTTGATTTGTCTCAAACTAGGTAAGAATGCTGATCGCTGCCCCCCCCCCTTCATATAAATTAGTTTGTTTCTATTCTAAAGCTTTAATTCTATGAATCAGATTGCAGTTGTGTTAACAATACTTGAATGTGTGTAAAAGTAAAGGAGCAAAGCAAAAATTATCTAATATTGGTTGCGATTATAAATTACAATTTAGTCAGCTAAATTAGGTAATTAAAGTCAGTCACATGAATGGAAAGCATGTTTATGTTTAGGAAGGTTAAATACCTTAGTTTTTTACTCACTTCAGAAATTTCATAAAATGCATTTTTGTTCTCAGATATCTTGGTTGAATATGGAAACTTTCATCACAGCTGTTATTGGTAATGCCTACCTTTATCCACAAAACAATACTAGGCATCTTTATCATGAATTTAGTTGGTCTGTTGCTTGGTGTGTTGCTTTACTTTTTTTTTTTTTTTTTTAACTTTGCTTGTCAAAGACAGTGCTATTGTGGAGGAAAAAATAGCAATTACTATTTGTATAATACAGCTTTAAGGTCTTCTGATTTGGGAGTGTGTGTCGTGGTTTAGGCCAAATCGGCCACTGAGGACATGGGGGACCCCAGATGGGACCGACAGATGCTCCCCTCTACCACTCTTCAAAAAGAGAGGCAGAGGAGGGAAAAAGACACTTAAGAGTTTAGAAGAAACTGAACTCCTTTAATGAGATATTAATAATAACATACAAGGAAATAATGAAATATATACAAAGCCGTGTCAAGCTCCCAAGATGACAGTCATGACACCGGCTGGCACTGGGGCAGTCCCAGGCTGGACTCAGTGGCAGACGGGAACTGGATTCTGGGCCTGTCTTCAAGGATTAGGACCAAAGGCAGACGACTGAAGTGAAGAGAGCGAGAGCGCGGAAAAAGAGAGAGAGAGAGAGAGAAAAAGAGAGAGAGAGGGGGATCTGACCCTCAGCTTTTATACTGAGCATGATGCAGATGGGACGGAATTCCCTGTTGGTCAGTTTTGGGTCACCTGGCCTGTCCACTCCTCCCTGCAGATGGGACCCCACTGTGCCTTTCCGCTTCTGACCTTCCAATGTGGCAAACAACGAAGTTGGTTGGCCTTGGCTGTTACAGCGATAAGTATAAGCAAGAGCCTCTCCGCATAGCATGCCTGGGCATCAGCTATAAACATAGGTCTTATCACTCTGAGAGCAAACATTGTCTGCACAATATGCTGTTAATTTCAGTAGTTAGAAGAGGCCCAGCTAAGAAGCGAAGTTACTGAACAAAATTGGTCCAGTTTTACCTCAAACCAGGACAGTGTGTAATTTCTGTGTTTCCTCCCACCTTTCAGATTTATTTTTGGAACTTAGAATTATATAACACTGAATAATTCAGCATAAAATCTATTGCCTGAAAGGGATGCAGAACTTTGTCTAAAGTTCCAGTAACTAATAAGATGAAATGAAGTGTTTACTGAGCAGCTCTTGTTTACATAAACTTAAGTATAACCTCAAAGCCTGTTTCTGCTCAGTCAGTGCTTCGTTTTTGGGGGAGGAAAAGTGACTACGTTTCTCTGATAATTTTAAGAAAGGGAATAGTGTCCCATAAGTATAAGAATTTCTATTACTGCAAAGTATTTGTAACAACAGTATCACCATCTGCAATGGTGCTCCAATTTAAACATATCTTTCTCACTTCTAATTACTGAGAATTGGAAGTAGTCTACAGCAAAATTGCCAACTTTAAGTGCCTTGGGTAATGTCACATGTAGTCACATCTAATTAAAAGGTATTATTATGGAAATTAGTTCTTGGACTGTATATCCTGAGGATCCTTTGTTATTGGAATATGAGTTTAATGATGTAAACTGTGAGGCTTAGAGGGCACTGCTGGAACCTACAATTAGGTTTTGGAGACCGATTTACACACAGCACAACTTGTTAATTCTCTAGATAAATGTGTCACGATTCCCAAGTAGAGCATGGAATTGAACAATTTTTACTCATCTCCTGGTGTTACTGAAACTGATGTCTTGTCACTGTTCTGAAAACCTCATCTTAGTGAATAGGATGAAACAGATTATTCACTATCTCACTTAAGCATGCCTACTATTAGATTGTTCACGGGATCTGATTTCCTGAAAGAGTTTCTGTTAACAATCTTTCAATTACTGTTTAAAGGTTTTTATGACCACTTAAAGGAGGGAACTACCAAACTGTACTGTTGGCCTTTAAATCATTGCAAATGGGCCTCTAACGATAACAGAGATTCCTATTTTAAAACCATGAAATTGTTAATTTGTCTATCTTTACAGCCTTCTCACTTACGTTGATAATTCTAAGCAATTTAAAATCCAATTATTTCCAAAATATGACAGTAATTAGATTAGTGTTTTTACATGAACAGAACACGTAGCATAAAATTCATTTTGAGGGATATTATTTTATAGTTACTTGAAGTGGAATTGAAACTACCCTATTAAGAATTTCTTTCAACTTGTGGCATGAGGAAAAGGGTTAATGTCTGAAACAATCTTAAATGGAAAGCAAATGTGAATTTAACACACAGTTTGTATTAGTATGTATGAAAAGTATCGAGAAAGCAGAGGTGATGCAAATAGTGCAAATTAATATAATACAAGCAGGAGGATTTCTGTTCTGTTGAGCGAAGATAGAATAATGCTAATTAAACATGCTAAAAGAACAAATTGCTGTTTCACTGAAGATCTAAAGTTAGTATTTATATAAACAACTACACAATTTATAAACAGTGAGAATGAGATCAGGAGTTGGGGGGGGGAGGGGAACGAAACCCAAAATATTTTTCACCTTGAGTGTGTTTGACAAGGCATGGCTTTTGTCTCTGATAACTGATAAGGTCTCTGCTTTGTTGTTGTGTGTTCTTGTACCTCCTGGCTGCTGATCCAGCCCGCAGTGTTGTCAGCTCAGTGAGGAATGTCAGTAGAGTGGAGCAAAAGGGACGTTAAATGGTTGACACTGAGGGATGGCAATAAATGAGATGGGAGCTAAATATATATGTTTGTGACATTCTAGCAGCTGGCTTAAGTCCTGCTGTTTGTTGCCTGGGTATACTAGCCTTAAAAAGGAAGAGAATGCATTGTAGCACAAGGAAGAAAAAAACAGCTGGTGGCTTATCAGTCAGCCCTAATGACAGAGAAGGTTAAAGAGTTTGGAAGGACAAACTTTGAAAGAGTGCTTTTATTAGTAACATGAAAATCTTAATTTTATATTAATACTTGTATAAAACTAGTTTAAAACGTTGCAGTTTGCCATGGCTTGTTCAGTGCAAAAACCCATGAGTACTTTACTTGCTGTCCAAAGAAAGCTATTATAGAAATTCACTTACTTCTGATTCAAGCGTTAGGTGATTTTATGGTAACATTCTTTTGATGTTTTCTCGCTCCTTAATGGGACTCTTTGGAAACATTTTGATACTTGATTAAGTATCTTGCAGTTTAATACTTAATTTAGAATAAAAATGTTTATTTTTGTAATAGACGAAAGCATGAATGCACTTGAATGGTATAAAGCTTATATATCTTTATCCCCTCGTTTATTAGAGATGTAGAAAAGTATCATGTGTTTTAAATGGTATTTTATATTTGATACATTTTCAAAATGAATGTTAATGTTTGGAAAATTCAGTGTTTAATTGCTTAAAAGCCTCATATTTGGTATGTAACTGATGGCTACATCTAGTTGTTTTTACATGCTGTTAGAAAGTAAACTTGAAATTAGTTCAGCACCTTAATTGGAAGATTTCAGGGAGGTGGTGGATTTGCCATCCCTGGAGGTTTTTACAAAAAGGGTAAACGTGGTACTTGGGGATATGGTTTAGAAGTGGTTTTGTCAGGTTAGGTTAATGGTTGGATTCGATGATCTTAAAGGTCCCTTCCAACCTTAACGATTCTATGATTAATCCTGCTTCATATTGTTTGCTGCTTCTTGTTGATTGAGGTTTCTACTGTATCTTCTCAAGAACTGGTTTAGTTCTAAAACCCGAACTTGATTTTTCCTCCTGGCTTGCAGCTGTCAGTTGACTCAAAGAGAAGTGAAAAGCAAAACCTCATTTATGCCTCCTCAACAGGTAAACTAGTAATGAACAAGCCTTTTCGTAACTGTAATAAGCGTCTGTGTTAGTGGGGCACCCTAGAGGCAGTCCTCTGCTGGGTTTAGCAGGTGAGAAGGAATGGGCTCAGCCCTTCCCTGAAAGAAGCTGTGCGCTAAAGAGAGTGAAACTGTACTCCAGCCTAAAAGCCCTTAGTGGAGAGGACTTTGCCATTTTTTTTTTTTAATATTAAATGTGGACAGGCTCCTTGTGCAGCAGCATAGTCTGACACAGTGGGAAGAGATACGTAAATTCCGTATCTCCTCATTTTAGGAGGAGCTGGTATGCCCTCTCCCTTAAAGTTTGTTGGGAGTCTTTGTAGAAGGGAGGTGTAGCCCAGGAGCTTAGTGGCACCTTTTAGAAGACTGCAACAATGATAGATGAGTCTCATTTGTCTTAATGTTAAGAGCTGTTTTTTCCCCATGATAGGAGCAGCTTCTACTTGTTATGATTGTACTGTCAGAGTGGTTTTCTATCAATTTGACATGGTCTTGCATTCATTTATTGTTTTTGTATGTGTTTATCCCTTCTATAGGGAGTACTAAAATAGGTATGTGAAAGTTCAGGTGGACTGTGCATAGCATGATGATGCATCAGATATGGTTTTGAGGCCTGAGTAAAAGAGATTAGAGAGATTTGAGCTTCTTTGTCAGGGAATTTGATTTATTGTGTTTAGTCAGATTTCTTTTTTTTTTTTTTTCTATACCTCTGTATAGAGAGATTTGTGGCTGTGGACCTGTATACTCTTTTGAAAATCTTCTCTTACATTTAGTACATGATACTATTTATGAAGTGCTGGTTACCTTTTGAATTAGCACAGCAGCTGTTCATCTCCATTTTGAATTCTGTAAGTTTTTTAGGTCAATGCAAATATTACCTTTGTGACACATTATACAAAAATAGCAGAATAAATATCAGCAAAATTGTAGCTAATTTAATAAACTTGCCTTTATTCCATCTCTATCTAATGCAAGTGCTGATTGTTTATAATATTAGCTGTTTTCCAAGTTATTATTTAATTCTGTACAGTAAAAAAACAGAAGCACACATTTTTATAATTTAAGAGTTATTCTTAAATTAATTTCCTCAAACTTTGTGGTCCATTTATCTGACTTCTGCTGTTTCTATTTAAAGCAACTTACGGAGTGCAACTTCTGCAATGTTTTAAAGTTTCTTGACTCTTTGACAATACAATGTAAGGTCCCCATAGTGGCGGTATATAACTGATTTTCACAAAAAGTTTAATCTCCCTTTTGGTTTGTTTGGATTGCTTTCTAGCTTCCATCTGAAGGTTGCATTATCTAATGCCAGAATTATATGATGGAGGTGTAATTTTGCTACAGAAAAATGAAAAATGGAAAAAATCCTTATATACAACCCTAGGACAGTAAAACTTCTTACTAATCACTTAATTTTAAACTAAATGGTAAATGTCTTGGCGTAAATGTTTATGTCATGAGTTCATTTTTAGAAAACTGAATTGAATATCAGTTAGATGTGATAATTTTTCAAATCTAGTAGGTTAATTTTTTGGTATGCTGTTAGATAGTATGACCTTCAAATTAGCCAAAGAATTTGTGAACAAATGATGTTAGTTCTGTAGCATCTAATCTGACAAAATAGTGCCCTTGACATTAAACATACTATCTTTGTGTTAACATACAAAATATTTTTTTCATCTTTTCCACCTTTGACACAGTACACATTGTGTTTAAAAAATCAGGTGGAATCTTCCACCCAGAGGAACTGAAAATAGGTTTTCTGGGAAGACTGTGTTATATTTTGTGGTTAAATATGTGGATGAAAACTATGTTGATACACTAGAGAACAAGAGAAATTTATTTTGAAGATTTTGATTTTTGAATGTACAGGGATTACTACATCCTGAATTCTTATGGCTGCATTTTGATAACAAGTTCTGATGGAAACCTAGTTCAAACAGATAACAAAGGAAACTCTTATGTTGGGTTTTCTGTCTAGTTGTAATGCATTCCATTAACTAGGATTAGGTACTGCCGAGGTACTTCTGTCATGTGCATTAGAATTTTTGTGCTAAAATGTAAGTGTTATTTAGATAAATTTTGAGCTATCATGATAACATTTGATTAAAAAAAATTGAAGATCTGAATGAAACACCAAGTATTTAATCTGAATACTTGATAATTTACTCAAGTTCTCTTATAAAATGCAAGTTTAGAATTTGGAGAAAAAAGTTGTATACTTCCATGTGTTCTTTTTTTTCTTTTTTTTTAATCTATGTTCTGGGTTTTCTTTTTTCTTTAAAAAAGAAAGGTCTATTACCATTATTAAAATGACCCGGAAAGCTAGTCTGGTTATTTTTTCCCCCCCTTTCTTTTTCCAACTGATCCATTGTATTTACATGGGGTTTGTAAAGCTGTTTGTCAGTTAAACAAGCTCTCAAAGCCTTCAGCACAGAGGTTATTAGGGGTGAATAATGTGGATTTAAAGGATTTAGTAATTCATTCTAAATCCCAGCTATACTTCTAAATGCTTTTTTATTTTTTGCTTTTTTTTTAAAGGAGCATTTTAAGCATTAGGATGCAGTCTGCTGAGTAAAACCAATATTTTATTGACATCACATGGATAATCTGGTTCGTCTAGTTTACAACTGCAGTGATCAGGAAAAGATTCTGAGCTTTTTGAATGATCACCAGTGGCTGATACTCTGCTCAGTCAGAAACAAATGTAAATAATCTGGTAACTGGCAAGTCAACTCTAGCAATAAAAAAACCCCTAACCTTGCAGAATTGTGGCATCTTTACATGGAATAAGTTGATATTTTTATTTTAAGGCGGTTATGTTCTCTAATGTTGCTGTGCTGTCTTGGGACTTCAACTGTACAGTAGTGCTTCGTAAAAACAATTTAGTTTTTATTGTAGCAAGCAATATATTTATTAAAATTTATCACCCAATTAAAACAATCTCAGTTTTCTATCTGAAATTACATGGTGTGCTCTTTATTTTGACATATTCCAAGAACACAGTTTGAAGCATTTTTTTAATTTGTTAAGTAATGTTATGTTGCTGGAATATAGGTACTAGCAAAGAGAACTTAATAGTTGAGTAGGTCTCTGGGCTACCCTTTGGAAAATGTAATGCTTGTGATTCTTGTAACTAATAGAATTTCTTTTTTTTTAAGTGAAAAAGAAAAATCTAAACACAAAAAAATCCTGATTCTTAGTATTAAAAATTCCTAAAAGTTCTTATTGTACCACCTGTTGTAACGTTACTTGGAGAACTTCAGTAGTAAGAAACAGTAATAAATTAGCAAATTTTAAGGTAGACCAAACTGTTTATTATGATAATCCATCCATCAATCCTTGAAATCATGAAAGCATGTATTGCTGATGTCCAGGAGGGTAGGCTGCAATTTTTGGTCTCGAACAGTAACACCTTGTTCTCCCTGTATCAGATTCTTTACTGTCTTACTATTAAAACTTAACTGGAAAACACAGATAAACCTGTATCAACATTTCTTATTAAAAGACTGTGTGCAGTCTTTATATAGGCAAGGTCTGTTTACTAACTGGCCAACAAATGCTAAATATTATGCTCAGTTTTGGTCAGCCAGCTGGCTTGCAGCATGTGTACGTTCATTCAAGAGACTTTAATTCTGAACATAAGGCTATTCAATGTCTGAATTGTACTGATGCTGGTTTACTAGCTTTCTAGACGAGGTGAGTTAGAGGATGAACAGCATGGAGGAGGACTAACTCACGCATACCATGCAACAGAAATACCCCAGCACTTAGAGCTGAGATTTCAGGTGTTCTCCCCTGCCACAAACAGTGCTTACTAGGGGGCTTGAAAAAACTTTCAGGAGATCTTTGTCCTTTCTGGAGATCCCATGGAATCTATACGGTTGGAATTGGCTTAAGAAGTTGTGCTTTAAAAAAAAAAAAAAAAGTCTAATTTAAAGGAACTTCAAATGTTACCAAAATTACTGCTACAGTAACTGTATTATGTAATACCTAGGTTGAACGTAGATCTGGGAAAGAGTAATAGATGTAGGTATTTGTATGGAGGGAACTCATTTATTCTTTGTTACTAGCTGAGTTTTTCATTGTAACCTCCAAGACATGTAATACGCAAAACCTCTGCAGTAATGTGTTATCTTCATATTCCTCTGGATGCTGACGTTTTTGTATAATATATCACAGACTTCAAACCACTGAATGTTAACTTTGTTCTCTTGCTGCAAAAATACTATATGTTTTAGTAACATATTACAATTATGTTCATATCCTTTATTCTTGCATTAATAAATATTTTACTTACCAAAGTTTTTGAACTAGACTAAACTTGTCTTACTCCCACAATAATTGTCAGTTCTTGCCCACGACAAGATGAGTTACTCCCTGGCTTTGATGTTGAAAAGTGATTATGGGACCCATAATCTGTGTTAAAAAAAGTATACAATGAACTAAATAAAGATGGAACCAGTCTTAGTGAATTACATATGCACTGAAAATGATGCTTGGCCATTTACTAAACTAAGAAAAAGAAAAATCTTTTCGTTATCTCCTTTTTTTCACCAGTGGTAAGGATTTTGCCATTTTCTTTCTGACAACTCAAATTTTAGAGAATTTGAACTACTTTAAATATTTTTAGCCCCAATGACCCTTTTATTAAATGTCAGGGATTAAATTTCTCAGGCTTGAAGTAATTTCAGAGGTATTTCAAATGGTGTGCTAGAGGTTTTGGTTTTGTTTACCCAGTACAAAAGTACTTAATTGTAAATATGACAAATCCTGACTTTCTGAGGGTTGATAGTCTGTATTTCGTTTTCCAGTACTTTAATGGCTTTATTTTTGTGTGTAAGTGATGAAGAGAGTGTTCCATGATAACTTACATATGTAAGTTTCTTACAGCACAGCGTTTCTAATTTACTACTTAACTGCATCACTTAAATGCTTCAATAGTTCTAATTTGGCTTTGATTATAGTATTAGAATGGCGTATGTCAGATACACCCAGCAGATATAAGTGGATATATTTGACATAAGCAGATTATACGTGTCATGCTGGTATTCACTACATACGTACTTTGGCATTTACTTGGTTATTTTGCTTAGAAAACATGCTGTGTTAAGGCATGGAGGGAATGTTTCTCATGCATTGCGGTCTGCAGCCTCTTTTTTATTACCAGTAGGTGTTTTTGGAAGAGACTTCGGGAAACAACTTCGCTGTTGTCACTAGCAGTCTTAACAACTACCTAAAGTTAGTTTGTATGTAAAAATTAACGTCTATATGTGGTTACTATTGTCTGTGTTCACTGTATTGACAATGATAATGCCATCTGCTTTCTCAGCCTCCTCTCCCTGTAAAATCTCATCAGATAGTCTGTTTTTCTTAACTATGCAAAACACTTGCCAAATTCCACTGGAGCATATTTAATTCTCAGAATGCTAATGCAGTTAATGAAAGATTTTGCAATTTCAAAATCACTTTATTCCTGAAACATTATACTTTTTGCACTTATCTCTTAAATGTGTTCAAGTGTATGTGAACTTTTCATTTGTTTTCAGTTAATCTATGGTGTGGTCATGAAGTAAGCTGTATATATACAATGCGCTTGTTTTTATTTGGTAGTAGTTCTTACTACTGCCTTCCCCCCAACAAACCTGTGTAGCTGTTTTCTGTTGTGATGAGTGGTGCTGAATCACTGGAAATTCTTAATAAGGCATGAAAGTTACCTGAGGTTTTCTATTTATGGAAAAAGGTACTTTCTGTTTCCTTAATCACCACCTATCAAAAATCTAGTGGTATCATCTTCTGTACTGGATGAGACAGTAGCGATAGTTTGAAGTATTTCAAGAAAATAAAATTTTGACTGAAAAAATGTGTGTGTGTAAATGTGAACTGAAAGACTATGTCTTTAATCAATTCCTGCTGTTATCTTACTGTTGGTGGCAAATTTATTTATGGGCATTTTGAGTAAAGAAAAAAAGATAACTTAGGTGTACATGTTAGTTCTCTTAAAAGTCTATGTGTGTGTTTCTGTGTGTATATATATATGTATAGANCCTCAACAACAAATCACTAAACCCAACTTTGTCACAAAGTTGTCATTGTGAAAGTGGGTATTTGATCATGATACATTAATTGAGTAAATACTGGCAAATGTTACTGCTAGAAAGCATATTCAGTGTAAGGTAGGGTAAATTGCCCATTTAATTTATTTCTATTCTTCTATAAAATGTTTCAGATTAAGTTTCTGAGAAAGTAGCCTCAAAGCTCCCTATCTATAATGTTATGCTACACGTTTTTTGTGTTTTTTTTTTTTATTATTAAACACTAAACTACCTAACTGAAAGTATACAATCGTACCTTTTTAAGGTTTAATATGCTATTTTTTGTTTTCCAGTACCTCAGGTGGGTTTATTCTTGTTTCAAGTTACAGGCTTTCAAAGAAATCTAATCGGCCATGTATCTGATGTTGTATATAATTATCTAAAACTCCACTTAAAGTAATTCAAGCCATTTCTAATAAATGCAGAAATATTTTATGTAAAAAATAAATGTATTACCAATGTATTATAAAACAATGTTCCTTTAAAAAGAAAACAATAAAAAAGCCCTCCCAAATTTGCTAATTTTGGAAGGTTAGTGAAAGCTTTTGTTGGCTTCAGAGCCTTGTCTTCTGACTATTTATATGTTTTGTCAGCATAGTGCTATTCTTTATCTTCTACAGTAGTATTTCAATTTAAGTTTGCATATGTTTCAATTAAATACATTAATTGTTTTTCTTCATTAAAACCGTGCATGAAAATAACTACTCAAATATAATTGTAACTTCAAAAAAATTTGTCAATACTTAGGAGTAATGTTAATCTTGCTTACAAAGCATACTCACATGTAAAAAACAACATCCTAAGTGTTATATGCATTCATCACACTTTGGTTCGAATGCCTTTCTCTTCTTGCTGCAGTTTCTTTGTGTCTCTTCATTGCTTCATTTCCACAGTTAGTACTTTAGCTTGTTACTCTGTCAGATTAAGTTATCTCCCAAATGGTTTTAGAATAAGACTATTATGATCTGAAGACACAGAAGGTTCCCTCCAAAATGGCTAAACTGAATGTCAGCATTGCTGCTTCAGATAAAATTACCAGATGTTCTCCATTATAGCATCCAGTTTTCAGTTGCTTCTTAACCTTGACATATTTTTACCACTGAACCATGCTGAGTCTTCATCTTCAGCTGCTTTTTTTGGTGATGAAAAGCACATGAAAGTGAAGTGAGCAGGAAATTCTGCTCTCCGTGTTTTTAAAAAGCAAACTAAACCACCAGGACATTTGGAACCACATTTTTGGGATGCTTTAGTTTGTTTAATGTTTTAGTATACGATCTGGAAGCTGATTTGGGTATGGGAAGGGTGAATGTAAGATTCAGTTTTCTGTCTTCGTGAAAATCTGCTCACAGCTGGCAGAGTTACGTCTAATACTTAACTGAGCTGTAAAATAAAATACTGTAATTGGAAAAAAATATGAATAAGGGAAGGGCTAAGCTGCTTTCCAACTGATGTAGAAGTCTGAAGTTTTCATGTCCTGTTACAGTTAAAGAAAAAAAAAAAAAGGCAGTCTCAAAATGGAGAACGTGTTTTCATGTATGGCATAACTATACCAAAGCTGATTTCTACAGGTAGTTAAGAATTAAATGGCATCATCAAGAGTGGACGCTTATGGTTACAAGTACTCAGTTGTAATAACTGCAGTGTTTTTTAAGGAATTCACAGGCTTTCTGTGTTTTTTTTTTTTTTTTCCTTGAGTTAGAGATCATAAAGTGAGACCAAATGCTAGATTACTAGAAACATAGACACATTGCAACACTTTCGTTTGTGGATTATTGCTAAAGAAAGGGCTCTTTGTGTGTGTTTAGAATTTTTTCTAAATTTAGATGTTTATTATTATGTTTTAAAGTATTCTTTGTTATCAACATGAAGCATACAGTATCTCCCCACTTTGGTATGAGGAACTACTGAGATTTTCCTTAAAATACCATTTAGGCTGTGTATAAAATGTTTGTACTCATATGCATTGTATTTGAGGAACACGTAAGCTTTCTAAGACTTTACTTCCTTGAGCTGAAATAGAATAGCTTGTTTTGGCTTTTTTCCAGTGATGCAAATTCAATGTATAGTAAATCACTGGAATGTTTGTTAATAAGATGGTAGAATAAATTAGCTTTTAATCGAACAAAATAATTGTTTAACCAGATGGATATGTTTATATTCTTTCTTGCTAGATTTAGATATTTTAATCAAATCAGATTTTTTTTTTTCAAATTCTTCTCCAGTAATGAAGAAAATATTTTTTTTCTATCAGATAAATTAGAACTTGCCATATCTTTCTTTCAGGTTTCAAAGGAAAACACAAAATTCAAAAGGCGCAATAATAGTGCGAAATTTAGTACTACTGGACTTCCTCGAGTTCCTCAGATTTTAACTTGAGTGGAGAGTTTCATAAACACTGCATTTCCCATACACTGTAAGAATCAGACACTTCTTTGCAACCTCTTCTTAATCAGCAGCTTTGAGTCTTCAGTATAGTTCATTCTTATTTTCCTTTACTACTTTTGTTCTGGGCGTAGGGGCTGGTGAGGCATAGGACTGTAAAAGCACCTGTTCTGCTTGAGAAATAGTTTTTATATGCATAGGGAATACAAGCTGTTTTTATCTGGGAATTTCTGATGCAGTGGGGTGGTTAGGTAGGACACCAGATAGAGATTGTGTCAGCTTTTGGGAGCGTCAGTTGCTGCAGGGTAATCATTAATATCCCAGAGCAGGTGCAAACATTATGATTTAGAGCAATTTTTTTCATAATACATTTGTTTCTGCTTAAACACCTTCAGTAACAAAGACCCTCACGTACAGTCTCCCAGTATATGCTGTCTGTCTTTTTTCTTAAGAGTGTATATTTTGGGCACCTTTTCAAGGAAAGGCAACAAATGTCTTACTGCAGGATCTTGCTTGTGTTTTTTTGTACATGCTGGAAACTTAAAGCTTGTGAGGTTAGTAAACTAAGGGAATGGGAGTGATGATGCAGAGAGAGAGAGGGAGAGCAGCCCGATGTAACTGGTTGGAACTTCAGCAAAAAAAACCTTCACCACCTGAGCTCTAACAGATATGCTGGTTCTTGGCTTTTTATGAGTATTGTTAGTGTTGTATACTTCCTGGTTCCCTCCATTGTTCCTAAAATGTAAAGGTTTCTAGGTGGTGCATAGGATGCCTTTGTGTTTACACGTGTTGCAAACATGTTCTTCTAGAGGTTGTTTCTTGAGTTCTAATTTTGAGTTTGTATAGGATGATTTGAGAACTCAAAAGGAAAAGTTCAGCTCTTTTTAAAAAAAAAAAAAAACAGGAAAATAATTGTTAAATACCACAAGTGAAAATGTTAGACATATAAAAATATATTGAGTATAGAGATATGTTAATGTTGTGGCAGGAGAGACTAATTTGATGAAGGACAATGAAGTATTTGGTTGCTTTTTCTGTATTGTTGATGTAGATGCAATTAATCTTAGTCACTTCTGCTTAATTTTTAACATATTCTCTAATTCCAATATCTGTGAGGTTGGATACATTCAAAGTAATGTGGTCTTAAATTGGTCAAACTGATTTGTGAACCACTGCTGTTTATTTTCTAGCAATTTACTGGGGGTAAGGTGGATCCTAGAGGATTAGACAAGTTCAGAGTGAGAAAAACTGTAAGAAATTATAGGGAAATACTCCTAGCTTTGGCTCTGTACAAATGTTAGAACAAGCAGTGTTTCTGAACACAGGTGTGTTATTTGTAGGGAAACTCAAGGTGATGAAGAAAAGTGTGATTGGGTGAGAGTATGGGATAAAAAGCATGAGAAATCTCGAGTTAAATGTGCTAAAAAATGGCCTTTTGAATTTGTCAGATGTATCTGGTTCCACTAGTTCTGTTTGATGGTCTAGCCGGCCTGGCAGGTAAGAGAAGCAGTAGCTTCTGATACAACTGGATTTCAATAAAACTTTTGAGACCATGCAACTAGAAGGCTTACTCTACACTCTGTTCCTGAGTTGTGGTCTGCTGGTCACTGCTCTCTCTACCTAGTCCCGTTCACAAGAGTCAGAATTGTTTCTTCCTACTGAGCTCTCAGCTAGGACTTTGAGGGAACTGAACACTGACAACGATCCATCGGTACAAAAGCTTGGGAGTCATTTGTTAAAGCAGTAATTGGCTTAACCTATGATAAGTGATTACTGATGACTCAATTACTGCACCTTAGGTGGGGTCCTGCAGAGTTCTCCATCAGGTTGGATGTCTGATGCATGCAAGAATAACTTGGTGGGATAGAAAGTGTGCTTAGAAAACAATTAAGTCATACCAAGTGCTTTTAAAGATGGAATTAAAATTCACAACTCTCTTGAAATTAGTGTGCCTGAAGTCAACAATGTGGAATTAATTACACAAGTTTAGAGCGGTATGTTGTTGTAGGGGAGCATAAAAGTTGCATATGAATACAAAACTGGGGAAAACTGTCAAGGCAAAGGTAATGGAGAAGAGCATCTGGGGTCAAGAAATGTTGAACCAAACGTAAGAACTGAATTTTTTGGGAAGGAAAGAGGAAGCTGGGATGTGTTAAGAGGAGGAATGCAGCTTGTAAGATATAATCGTTCTGAGTAACTTAACCTTGTTGAGATCTCAGTTGAAGTATTGCCTTGTCCAGGCATCCTGCTTTAAGAAATTAACAAATTGGAGGGCCCAAGAGACGTAACAAGAAGGGTCAGAGTTTTAGAAAAAATACCTATCCAAAAAAGGTTCACTGTGCGTACAGTTTGGAAAGAAGAGATGGGGTTAAGCTACCTTGGAACAATTTATGAAGTCTCCTTATAAAGAGAATATTCTGGGAATAGCTGGAAAAGAAACTGGCTTAACATTTAACAGAATGTGTTGCAGTTTAAGTCAGCAATTTCTCAACTAGAAGCCACAATTCTAAATAGTGTTCAGACAATGTGAATAAAATTGCAAGCTTGAGAGTAATACAAATTCCTGCTTTTTTTCTTACTATCATAAATTGTTTGATTCAAATTTTTTATCCAAATCATCCTATCTTAGAATTTGATTATTCTTTTAGTCATGATCCAAGTTAAAAATATTAGAGGCTGCCACTTTTCGTGGGAGATAGAGAATGTAATGATAGTCACCTTGTGTGTTGGTGGGAAGAGTGGTTTAAAGTCAGGTTTGCAATATTATTTTAGATTTACCAGTGGAATGGGATAGATACCTAAAGATTTAGTGTGCAGGAAGTGTGGTCATGGAGAAAGGCAAGTAAGATGCTGTTTATGTAAGTTACTGGTATGATTTTGGTATTAAGCATGAAATGTGTAACAAATACAGGATTTTGATAATATTTCAAGGCTGAACTTCATTGCTTGTAGCTGGTTCATCTCTTTATTCAGTCTTAGTGAATCTTCCTTAATTTCCTATGATTCACAGTTTCTGTATGTGTTCACAAGTGTCTTCAATCTTTATTTTTCCTCCTGACAGTTGATTCAGACTTCATAATTATTTTTATTTTTTTTAGCTTGGAATACGAAATAATTTTGGGAGTATATCTTCCCTATGAGCAGTTTAGCCATTGTGAAACATGATTATTTTTGTTGAAGAACTTTAATTTGCTTATGTTCATAATTTCTGCTCATTCCTAAATCACTTCTGGTCTTTGCAGTTTTATAAGGATTTCAAATATGTTGAGTTGTGGTGCTCAAACCCGATCTTAATTACCTGAGGAAATGAAAGCAAACTACTTCTTCATAATTCCATTGAATAGCTTTGTTTACCAGGGTCTAAAATATCTAGACTTCTGTCCTTACTGCAGAGTTTCTGTTCTTAGCATCGTTTTTAAATTCAATCTTCAGTCTAAAATTTGTAGGTTTATGTGTCCTTTGAGCCTGGTATTTCATCTTTGCGCTGTAGTTGTCACAGAGTACTGCTATATGTTCTTAATGCTACCGTCACTTAGGGCTTTTTTTTATTTAAATTATAATTTCCAGAATGTGTGATTGAAAATAATGAAAGGGAAAAACCCCTGGAAAGTAACTAGGAAATAACATTATGTATGGCTAAATGGCAGTATTACTGTGTTCAGCGTAGGCAGAGGGTAGCCTGCTGGTATTGACATTAGCCAACCAAACATGAAATACTTGCTGTATTTGTATGCACAACTGAGTAAAGGATACAACTTACAAAAAACAACATGTGCTTTTGTCATGTGTATACATATGCACACATATATATATAAATCTCTGGCAAATACGATGTTTTCCAGAAATGTTGCCCCTGAAACCTAAAGTGAATATGTAACAAGCCTCAGGTTTTTTTCCTGAAGGAAATGCTATGACATGGGTAGATGAAGAAGATTTTCTGTAGATGTGGGTGGCTAGACAGCAGTGTGCTGTCCAGATCGAGCCCACCAGAAGAGCATGGAAGGATGAAAAAGAATGTTTTCTGCAGGCTCCTTAGCTGTAGATGTGGAGCAAATGAATAGTGAGCCTCAAGGCCCTGAGCCGTTATGGGTCTGGACCTACATCTGCCACCCCATCAGTCCCACAACATGGAAGCTGGGTGCATGTTTGGTCATGCAGCCAGAACCTGTGTGTTTCTGTGATGTGATGCGCATTGTTGGTCTACTAATGAGTGTGTCTGGTCACGTTAGTGTTGACAGAGGGTGGTTTGTAGCTACTGTAACAGCTCATACGGCTTAAGGAGGAGGAAACTAAGACTACCACTGCCCTGGAATACTGGATGTTAAACTTAAAACCTATTTTCACCTGAAACCTGTATGCCCCTAAGTAGGGGTCACATAGTTATCTAATGTATGAAAATAGTGCTAACCTCATTCTTTAGCCTCCGGTATTTAGTGTAGCGTTCTGAAAACACTTGATGAGATTTTAGAGACAGAAATACATCTTGTTAAATGTTAAATTAATTTTGTTTACTTGCTTTTATAGGAATAATGTTGTTTTTTTCCCCCCCAGTTTAACTTTGTTGGAAGAATCCTTGGGCCCAGAGGACTAACAGCTAAACAGCTTGAGGCAGAAACAGGATGCAAGATAATGGTCCGAGGGAAGGGCTCAATGAGGGACAAAAAGAAGGTAAGCTCTTGAAAGGTAGTGTAGCTTCAGATGCATAGTTTTATTTCCTAACCTAAGGGTAAGCTTATGTCTCTCTTATTCTTATTTATTGTGTTCTTACTATATGCTTTTTCATTATCTAGTGTTTTTTACAGACTTGGTAAATAACACAACTTACCCCAAAGAAGTTAAACGCGCGTGCTCCATAATGATGCAGTTAGGAGTCTAACTAGCAATTATAACATATTCTTCAGTAATAACTAACTTCTAATTGTGTCATGTTTCACAAGGTAAAGGTAAAAATTGAAGTTAAATGTATTTTTCTAAGGAAGAGCTGTTAACCTTCAAGGTATTCCTAATAATTTTCTTGCATTGAAATACCAAAGTAGTGATTTGTGCAACTTACTTCTGGCAGTGAATTCTGTCCAAGTGAACCAAGAAGCACTGTGTTTCTGGATTTGTTTTTTGTTCTGGTGGAGTGGCTATTCCTTGCCCTGTCATGTAATATATGTGCTCTGTCCATATAAATAGGAAAACTACACTTTTGAGAATAGAGCTGTCCTGAATATCAGGTTGCTCCGGTGGTAATTCCTGGAAGTAATTTATTTTTGCAGCTTTATTTTCTAGCTGTTTCCCTCCACCTCTGGGTACTACTGCTGAAGTTGCACCAGCATCTCCACTACAGTTTTGAAATGTGCGCTTAACAGTACTCTTTGTTCCCATAAGTATAATTTCTTTTAGTTCTTTCTTTAGAAAACCCCTCTTTCCCTTATCTGATCAGCCTCATAATACATTCTATTGATACATATGCAGTACATAACAATTAAAATAGAAAGCTAATGCCTGCTCAGTCAAAAATCTCAGACTTCCCAGAGCCTATGACTCGGTGTTGCTTTCAAACTTCATTTGATGCCTCTTGTTTTCATAATCTGCTGTAATATTGTCACCACCCTTTCTCATACTACATATAGCTCTCTTGGATGTTTAGATTGTCAGCTTGTGAGCTAAGATCTATTCTAACCTAGAGAGTTTCTTGTTGTCTAGGTTCTGGAGAAGTAAGAGAGTGATACTGTCTTAAATGCTTGTTTTATGAAGGTTTCTTTTTCTGAAAGCATTATAGTTTATTTCCTGAATTCCTTCTACCTCTTGGCTGGGGGTGCCATTTAATGGAGTACATGTGCATGCTCTATGTCCTTTGTTACTCTCAGCTGCAAATTAGGATAAGCACATTCTCTGCATTGTTGTTGGTCACCACCATGTGTTCTGACCTATCCATTCAACACTCATGTAGGTCTTGGAGTTTGTGAAATGTCTGTTACAGAATCACAGAATGGTGAAGGTTGGAAAGGACCTTTGGAGTTTCTCTTGTCTAACATCTCTCCTCAAGTCACCTAGAACGGGTTGCCTAGGACCATGTCTAGATGGCTGTATTATATAGTGCACACAACCTCTCTGCACTGTGCTTCAGAACCTGTGCTTTCCTGTGGGGAGTCATCTCTCTAGATAGCTTGAGCAGGTTTACTGTCTGGGGAAGTGGTATCTTTGGACTGATTTCCCCTGCTCTCCTGACTTGTTTGGGTTTGGGTTTTTTTTATGCTTGTTTATTTGGTTTTGTAGCTGTTCAAAGGAGAATAGGCAGTGTGAGTTACTGGAGTTTTGTCTTTGAGAAAAAGCTTAGAGGAGCTGAGACCTCCTGAGAATGAGTGACCTGTTTATTTGAAGTTTAGTAAGAAAAGGAAAGCTGTCTTCAACAAAGACAAGTTCTATATGGCACATCAGCTAGAACTTTATACACATTAAAAGCAACAAACTGATCCAGTCAGTGCTTTAATGCCCATTACCTCCTCTAAGTTGTCTGTTGTCTGATATTTTTGGAGCACGGAGTACTTGACCATTGATGATTTCATGAGAGCATACTGCAGTTAGTATTGAATATTAAATAGTTTAATATATTTGAATGATACAATAATATAATATGTTTGCATACCAAATAGTATAATATTGGTTGTAAACCAGTGTTGAGTACCAAGTAATTTTCTTGATAAAACCTATTTTCACACCATCCATTCCTAATATTTCTTTTGCTCTTTTGAGGTGATGGGTGTTAGTCAGTAGTTTATCTTTTTCAGGCTGGACTTTTTGTTGTTATAACATTGTTGCTGCTGTAGGAAGAACTTCATAATCTTTGATTATGATGCAGTTTGTGATACATCACAATAAGGTGTTTCTTCTAAAAATAAAGATTTGGAAGCTGTATTCAAGACATGATGATCACAGACTAAAGTAAGGAGGAGTGACATTTATCAGTTTGGGGAGTTAAGTACACTTCTTGCTATTGGCTCTTGCCTCTTTTCCTGATCAATTATACTTACAGATTAACTCCGTAGTCTCACAGTACAAGATGACCAACTTCCTTGGCAGTCAGTGTCTTTTAATGATAACCACCTTTTATTTTCTTAATGTGGTTCTCTCTTTGGAGGTTCTACTTCAAAATGCTAATGCACTTCGAAGTGTAAAATACAGAAGTAATAGTATTCTCTCATGGAAGGTTAGGTTACACTAGTTGTTTTTTAAAGCCCTTTCCTTTCATCTAGGGTCAATGTTATTTAGCAAAGTGAGTATTCAAGATTTTTTCCAGTTTTTGACTGAATTGCTTTGAAATTTGGAGGAGATAAGAAACACAGGTTAATTTGTATGTGTATTTTGTAAGCATATATCGTATCTGCAAACCTGATTGCCCAGTGCTGGTTATAAAAGAAAACTTACTGGATGTGGGAAGGAATTGATTACTATACCAATCTGTAATGTGACAGCTACATAGTACTAAATACCATCTCCTATAGTAAACTGTCCATCTACTTTTCTCTTCCTGCCTTGCTAGTGGTTGCAGAATCCAAGAGAAAATATAAAGACTGACATGCTGGAAAATAAACTATCTCAATTTGCTCTGTAGAAAATGTTACTCTCCTGTGTGAGCCTACGAACAGAAGTAATAAATCAGAAATCTTTGTCACATGGCCAAGTCACTCAAAGTAGCATCAAATCTTGAAACTTGCTGACAGATTTCCCTCAAAAAGCAAGGGAAATCCTCAAATCATTTGTATCTGAGGATCAGCTGGTAATCAGAACATCTCTCTAGGCAGCTTTAGACAAATTTAAAATCAAAACCTTAATTACTGAGAATATTGTGATTAGAGCCTGGAGGTACTTGAAGGAGATTATTGGGGAGGGGAGAGGGGTTGCAGGCATTCATCAGAAGCTAATTAATGTGTAACTTCATTAAGACCAAGGCGTTTTTTGCTTAGTCTGAATGCACCTCTCATTAGGTAGTGAGGAAAACTAGCAATTTTCACACCAATCAAAGAATACCGCTTAATAAAAGGGAAGAATGTCCAGTGATGGATAAGCAAATCATTGTTTTTTGTCACCTCCCTTGTCTTACATGAATTCCATAAAACAGACATTGACATAACCATAGGGAGTCAGCTCTGTGCTCTTGGAACATGTGGACTGCCATTATCTCACTTAGAGAGGTATGCAGCCTTACAGCATCAGGGTACTGGCTTGTGGCAGTCTTCGTCATTTACATTGTTTTTTCCCACTTCTTCCTACTTTTAGTCAAGAATCTCCTCTAGAACAGTGTGTGAGGGAGAAGGCGTAATTTGTTTTTACTTGATGAGGAAGCATCTCATTATGATACATAGATTTATTTTTTTTCTTACGATTGGTTATTTCAAAGGGAAAGGCAGACAGCTATGCAATTCTAAATTTGAAGAACTTAGTGCCTTTATCCACTGCAACAGCTTCAAATCTGCTGCACTTTGCTTCATATTAGATTCTTTGAACTGATTTGTGGTTCCTGACCGACAGCCTGTTTCTTGCCACATCACCGTTCACCTTGCAAGCAGAAATTATATTAGGTTTCATGAAAGATAAGCTCTTGGTTAGTACCAGTCTTAATCTTTGACTGGTGCAGAGTTGTCAGAGTAAATAGATAATTCTTTTTCTTTGGACTCTTCAGTTTTGTTTTGCTTTTTTATAGGAAGGCTATAAAGGAATTAAAAAGTTATCCTTGGTAACTACACAAAGCTTGAGGAAAAGATTAGCATGGAAAAATTTAACTGTCTTGTGATCGGGATATTTTACTATGTTTACATGCTGTATAAAATCAAAATATTATATATTTGTAATATTTAAATACCTTTTAATCTCTGAAATACCATCAGATACACTTTGATTTCCAATGAAAAGTCACTGACATTAAGTAATACATACTTTGTAGTGTGTCTTGTTAAACAAGCGCTGTTATTGCTACCCTAATTATAGGATGCTCAACTTTTATATTCTGTGAAAAGTACTATGTGTGAACAAGTACTAAAGCTATGGTGCTGACACACATCTTGAAATTAATCACAGAATCATAAAAAGTTTATAGTTGGAAGGGACCTTGAAGATCATCTAGTTCCAACCCCCCTGCCATGGGCAGGGCCACCTTCCTCTAGACCAGGTTACTCAAAGCCCCGTCCCAGCTTGCCTTCAACACTTCCAGGGATGGGGCATCCACAGCTTCTCTGGGAAACCTGTTCCAGTGTCTCACCACCCTCAGAATAAAGAATTTCTTCCTAGTATCTAATCCTAGTATCTACCCTCTTTCAGTTTAAAACTGTTACCCCTCATCCTATCATTATGCTCCCTGATAAAGAGTCCCTCTATGCCTTTCCTGTAGGCCCCCTTTAAGTACTGGAGGGATGCTGTAAGGTCTCCCCGGAGCCTTCTCTTCTCCAGGCTGAACAACCCCAACTCGCTCAGCCTGTCTTCACAGGAGAGGTGCTCCAGCCCTCTGATCATCTTTGTGGCCCTCCTCTGGACCCGACAGGTCCATGTCGTTCTTATGTTGGGGGCTCCAGAGCTGGACACAGTTCTCCAGGCAGGGTCTCACAAGAGCGGAGTGGAGGGGCAGAATCACTTCCCTCCACCTGCTGGCCACGCTTTTTGATGCAGCCCAAGATACAGTTGGCTTTCTGGGCTGTGAGTGCACGTGTCCAGCTCATGTTGAGCTTCTCATCCACCAACACACCCAAGTCTTTTTCCTCAGGGCTGCTCTCAATCCATCCTCCGCCCAACCTGCATTTGTGCTTGGGATTGCCCCAGCCCACATGCAGGACCTTACACTTGGCTTTACTGAACTTCATGAGGTTTGCACAGGCCCACCTCTCAAGCCCGTCAAGGTCCCTCTGGATGGCATCCCTCCCCTCCAGCATGTTGACTGCTCCACACAGCTTGGTGTCCTGAGCAAACTTGCTAAAGGTGCTCGGGCCTGTTGCCTCTAAAATTTGTTTCTACACACAAGCATGCTGCTGCTGTTTGACAATTTTGTATATCTGTGTTGAGAAATCATGGCCATGGTTTGGAATGGCAATTTTAAAAAATTCTGTAACTAGTTACAAAGGTGGGGTTTTGAATATTTGTTAGTACTGTTAGGAATAACATAAAAATTAAATATAAATTCTTTAAGTGATTTGGGACATTGGCATGTGAAAGTGAAAATCAAATTCATGTACATAATAAGTGACTGGAATGATTGTCCTTTTAAATTAAAAAAAAAAATAAAAATCCCTTTCTGACAATGCCAGTGGGCTTTCTGGAGGTCAGATGCTTACTTTCACATTTAGAACTATAACTGTCAGAATCCCTTGTCAATATCTATCAGTAAGGGTGCTATTTATTAAAATTAATTGACTTACACTTACTGGAAACTTACTGGCTGAGGCAGTGTGGGGTGGCAGTTCAGCGTGTTGGGTATTGTGGATTGTGTTTTGTTAACTTTTGTTGCACATTGTTGTGGTTTAACCCCAGCCAGCCACTAGGACCACACAGCCGCTCGCTCACTCCCCCCGGCTGGGGTGGGGGAGAGAATTGGAAGAGTAAAAGTGACAAAACTTGTGGGTTGTGATAAAGACAGTTTAATAAGTAAAGCAGAAGCAAAGCAAAATAAGGAATCCGTTCACCACTTCCCATGGGCAGGCAGGTGTTCAGCCATGTCCAGGGAAGCAGGGCTCCATCACATGGATACTTGGGAAGACACACCATCATTCCGAATGTCCCTCCCCTTCCTTCTTCTCCCAGCTTTGTATACTGAGCATGACGTCATATGGTATGGAATATTCCTTTGGTCAGGTGGGGTCAGCTGTCCCAGCTGTGTCTTCTCCCAACTTGTGCACTCCTGACCTACTCACTGGTGGGGTGGTGTGAGAAGCAGAAAAGGCCTTGACTGCTTAGCAACAACCAGAAACATTAGTGTGCCACCAACACTATTCTCATCCCAAATCCAAAGCATAGCATATATAGCGTGTCGCATATCCTATATAGCGTGTTCCTGAATCTACTGCATTCAGGTTATAAACTTTTAATAGAAAATTACTTAAGGCATTCAGAATGGAATATTTAAGATAATACTTTGGAAACAATTAAATTCAATGTCTAGGATCTTCTGCAGTGACAATTCCTCTAAACACACTCTCTTGTAAGTATGCATGTCTACATTAAGTCTGATTTCTCAAACTGACTCATCAAACTTAGGAGGCTTTCTTCATGCTTAATTTTTGACCACTGTAGTAATTGGCCTTTTATTCTTAAACTAACTTTAAACATAAAAGCTGTATTCATAGAAAGGTACTACTGAACTTACATATTCAACATGTCACAACTGCCATTTTAATACACAGTGAAGAATGTATGATGTTAAAGTGTATAAGAATTTGTATGTAGCTGTGTGATGAAGAAAGAGCCTCTATCTTAGAATCCAAGCCCGTTTATGAATATACTTGGTGGCTGGTATAATTTTGCCTTCCTAGAGGTTCATTGTAAAACATAAGATGTAATGAAAATAATTTTGGTTGCTTGTAAGCTAGTATTTTTTTCAGCAGGGAGTACTTCAGAAAATAGGCTTTTCTATTCCAATTTTAAAACCCTTATTGCATTTGTAACCATTTATTTTCAATGCAGGAGGAGTTGTAAAGCTGGATTTTTTTTATTTTTATTATTAAAGAATTGATGAAGCATGCCCTATTTTCCTTTTCGCCCACAAAACAGAAGTCTTTTGAGTTATATCCCTGGTAGTCTGTGACCCTCTGAAGAGATAAGAGTTTACACTATTAGCTAACAGTATAAAAAAAAAGTCATCACAGAAAAAATAAAATTCCTCTTAGCAAGTTACTGATTTAATTAAATAATTAAATGCTAAAGGCTGACTAGTAGAAGCTATACTTCAGGAAATTCAAAAGGCAGCAATGTTGAAGGTAACAGACATTATTTCTTGAATTACCCCTGACTGAAGGCTGACGACTATTTTAAGCCTGTTTATGGGGGTTTTGTAGTCCAGAGTCTCTAGGGTATCTTTGAAATCTTACCTGCATATATCTTATCTTTACGTAAAAAAAAAATAAATGCTCAGTTCACATTGACAGCAATGAAGAATACAGTGTAGGCACAATTAGCTTAGTTGTGCACGCTAATGTGAATTTTACAAGAAGAGAATGTTTGCCTTAAGTTTTATATGAGACTTGACAAATATTTTATATTTGAGGTAATTTGTTGCAAAAGTCTTTTCACTTAACAGTCTGAGGAAGGCTTTTACTTTCAAGAGCAGAATGATTTTTATTTTGAAGGACAGAAAAATTTAGGTGCCTGAGGGGCCTTAAGAATTATTGCAAAGCAATATTAGTCGTTCACAAAATATTACTGATATGTGTCGATGCAATGCATCTTTTAAATAGGTTTATTTCATACAGACCTTTGCTTTTTATTGGCTACATACTGAATATATCCAGTATGTATTGGATATATTTCTGCATGTGCTCCATACAAAGTTGCTGCTTTGAGCAGATTTTAACACTATTAAGACATGTTTTCCTATGTAATTTGGAAAGTAGCTGAAGCCTTTGACGATGATCAGGTTTGATATCAAAACTTATTTTATGTCATTTTGTTCTGAGAGTAGTTAAATTGGTAAATAACTGGTTATTCAACTAATTAGATATGGAAATGATTGAATTAATGGTATTAAAGAAGGATTTTGTTAAAAACACTGGAAGCTGTAGACTGGAGGGGTGTAATCAAAGGCACGCTGGTAGAAAAAAATTTGTATTATACTTTACTTTTCCTTCTACTTGTTTTTCCTGTCAGTTCCCTGTGAGCAAAAACTTTATGACCAAGAGGCAAGACGATCTGGATTATCTTGAAATTGGAGAAAAGTAGCACAAAGTGTAGTGGAAAAAGGATATATAAAAGGAATCCTGATTCATTGCTTGAACATCTGTGTATAAACAAGTCTCTATTTTATAAATTAAAATTCTATGTCTATTGAATGGTAATTGACTCATCTTAATCTCTACCATGATAGGAACTGTCTTTCTGCAAAATTACTCCTAAGCTTTTGTTAGGTGGGAAGCAGAGGGTGTTAATTGTGTTATAAAAAGTTGACTAGGCTACAGCTCACAGCTGTTTGTATCTGGCATTTGAATAGAAGTTTTGAAAGGCTTGGGGGACAATTTATACTGAATTGTTCTGAGGTATTGACAAAATTGTCTGCAAACATGTATCTACATTTTACTTTGTCTAGCAAAGAAGTAAATGATTTAAATAATGCAAATCCACTGTAACCTGAAAGTTTTTCCACACTTATTCAGCAGAAAAAGATGAGAAGTTGCTGAATTAGGCAAAACTTTGTTTTAGCAGAGTACGGGCACTCTTATGTATGGTCATGTGATTTCTTAAAACTTAAATCTTCTCTTGCAGGGGTAATAGTGTTGAGCATTATCTAATAATAATAAAATGAGGAAATCGATTCTTGTAAGATTTGACAAATGATAGATTCAGTGATATTTCCCTATTTTCAGGATGTGCTGTGAAGGACAACTAGTGGTTTTGCAGACTATCACTGTTCTCATTTATCAGCACCACTAAACTCTTTCTGGATTCTAGATTTTTCTAGGCTATAACATTAACCTATTGGGCTGCCCTTCAGTGGATGATTTAACGTTTGGTATATGGCTGGCTTTTTTTTGAACTTTCTTAAGAATTAATGTTGAGATATTATAAGCTTGCTTATCACAAAAAAAATTGTGTTCAGGGTTGTGTTTTGAGTGTGTTTGCTGAGTATCGTGAAACTGTGCTTGGATTTCTGTGTGGGAAAGACTGTACTCCTGTTTGAGGCTCACGGGGATTTCCCTGTCCTGTGTGAAGATTGGGTCTACTCAGAAGTGAGCATGGAGGCAGAACTTGTTGATTCAGGGAGGAAAGCAGCATGCCTGCGTGTTTTCTGAGTAGGTATCAGTTCTTGGCAGCTCTTGGTTCTCCATATTTTGGGGGCGGCTGCTGGCAGGAGAATGCAGGTTGTTGTTTACCATCCTGGATATGGCTCCTTAGAGTCAGATTTAGCAATTTTATTGAGACTGATAGGAAGGCTCTTTTGCAGGGAGCAAAAGAGTAAGCACAAAATAAGATACCACTTCTGCTGAAACTAAATACTTAAATTACTAATTGAACATTTAGAAGACAGAGATATTTGACTTTCTGCTACTTTGTTGTTTTCCAGATAGAGACAAGTAATCTGTAGTGTTTCATTGCGGCAAGATACTGGATTCCTTTTCAACTTGGAAAAAACTACTGTATAATAACAATCACAAATTGTAATTCCTGAAAATGTCTGAGTGGTTTGCCATTTAAACTTGGTTTTAGATGGTGACAGTTTTCTACTTTTCTCAGATCTGCTGGCTCTGTGTTAGCCTTTGTCTTGCCTAGACTTGGATTAAAACAGACGTTATTAATCACAGGTTACCCTTTTGCTAGGTATGGCCTACAGTACAGTATACTAAGGATATGAAAGAAGTTTAAGTAGCTGTGTAGATGGTAATGGGTTTGCTGTGGGACAGTTTCCTTACAGTTGATCTAGCTATAGTTGCAAGATTTTATTGTTGGTCTTTATGCTTTTCAGATAGAGAAGGATTTATTGACAGGCAGCTGCACATTTTTATTAGCCTTTTCTGAGAATAGCAGACAGAAGCGGCTAATTAATTATTCACATTTTTCACATCTTTTGGGGCAGTAAATGGGGAATGTTTTGATGAATGTAGGACTTGCTGAAGTGCATGCACACTGTGAATGTATCTTTAAAAAACACGTGTTTAAAACTCATAGCAACTCAGTTTAAAGTATGTGTTGAGTACCTGCATGGAAGGATGAAAACTTATTCAAATGTTTTTTAAGGCCAGGTACACAAATCTGTTTTGCTGTTAAAGAAAACTTGTTACTTTTACAGTAGTAGAACACTTAACTTAGCAGTGGCTGGTACTGAACATGCTTGGAGACTGTTTAACTTAATAGAATCTGACATTCCATGTAAATTATTGGATTTGATTGTTGAGTGCCACAAACTCACTATGGAGCATACACAACACACAGTATTCATGCTTGCTTGACGAATTTGTTAATGTCAGTAATTCTTGATTGTAATTTGGTTCCTAAATCAATTCAGTACCATATTTCTACAACCAAATCTTGTCCTCTAACCTTAATAGCCTGAGATGAAAAAAACGTTAGGCTGTTTTTTGTTGTTGAAAGTAAAATCTGCCAGACATTCAGGCAATAGCTTATGTGTGCCTGACAGAATGGCATAACTGGCTGTTGAAGTAACAGGAACACTCTGGATGTAAGAAAACAATGGGAATATCAAATGATTGGTTGGTTTCATTAGAAGATGTTATAGAATTACATAGAAGACTTGATGAGAATGGCTGGAGTCAGTACAGGGAGGAGATGTCTAGTTGGTAGAAAATTGTCATGAATTTGCCACAGAGTTGCTGGGAAGCACCGGGATGTTTTCATGTGTGAAGAACTAATAGTTCTGGAGAATGAACATATGCACAGTAGTGTAGAGAACAATCCAAAATAATTTATGGAGCAGTTATGTTTTCATAGCAAGAGCTACAGGGGAGTTTTTTTTTTCTTCTTGAGCCTTTGTAGGATCATCTCTCTCTCTTAATGTTTCTGTTCCTTTTGTTTTGAACTAGGGCACCTTTTTTTTTGTTGGTCCTCTGTCATGATCTTCTCCCTTGTTTCATAAGTTATATTCATTTTCCGTTCTTTGACATATGGTTCCTCTTAGCTCTCTAGGGAGATCTTCTCTGGCTTTCTTTTTCCATCTTGGTCCTTGCTGACCTCCTTCCAAATGGTCATGTGCTTTATAAATCATTATAATAAAAGGAGGATTAATTTCCATGGTACTTCATTTATCCTCTGAATATATGATGAGATGCTGTGAAAGTGCACTAAACTTGTTTCGGTTTCTAGAAATGCTATATTGCGTGAAAGTAGCAAATGATATACGCTGGAGTTAAAATAGTGTTGCAACTGGGGGACTTGAGTAATTCAAGCAAGGAAGATAACATGAGGCATAAGAAAATCAATGACAGGCTTCTCATGGTACTAACTAATTAACAGTTAAAATCATTGAACATGCAGAAGACCATCTAAAGGAGAAAAAAAAATCCAACAGCAAAAATATTATCAAAAATATTTCCTAAGAGGCAGGGTGATTGGTGAATTTGCGCTATTTACTTGCCTCGAAGTTACTGGAATCTGAACTCTGAATGTCGTAGCTTTTGAAGAGATGTGGAGAGTGAGAAGAGGTGTCGAGCACAGATACCAGTGTTGCCCTCACATTTGGCTAGAGGCTTCTATAGTTAATTTCTAGATGTGACATGAAGAATGTGTAAAAATTAAAGGTTAAGATTAATTGGTATCTGAATTGGTATTCTTGAAATCCCTTTTGATTCCTGACAGACATAAAGTAGTCAAAGTAATTATGAACTAAACTGTCCTGGCTTTTATGCATCTTTTTGCAAGTATGCTAGTGGTGTTTTTCCATGCATGAATGGAAGGAATTTTTCTTCAAAAGCAAAGAACAGCCTGTTAATTGAATGCCTTAATCTGGCATGTGGCCAGTGAGTGCAATATAATGTAAATGTTTGATATAATACTCATTATGTAAAATATGATAATAAATTAGTGGTTAGTAAGTCTGGTGCAGGTGTTACTTTTTCCCCGGTCTTTCTCTACTATTCTGCCCATGTGTTGTGGCACACGGTTGGTATGACTGTTTCCAGTAGGATAACATTTCATAGAGGAGAAAAAGAATTGGATGTTCTGGTGTAGGGTTGTTTAATTATTTGGAGTTTTTTTTTTAAATTACTTTGAGTGTTGGTATTGTGGTGGTTTTCTTTGTTGGATTTTTTATTTTTCTTTTAACACTGTTGATAGCAATTTATCCTAAGAAAACTTCTTCCAGCTTGATAGCCACCAAAGTCAGACTCCAGTGTTATGAATGAAAAACTGAAAACTCTTCTTCCTATTCTCCTGTCCTTTCTTGATATAGTCTGAGTGTTGTACATGTATCATCTCTGCAGTCCAGAGCTCTGGGAACTATTCCCAAAATCGTGTCCAAAGCATGGACATGGTCTACTAGTTTTCAGTATTTTTTCTCTTCCAGGTCCCATGTTTCTCTGTGTCAAAGTGCCGGTTCCTTTCTATGCATTGGATCTTTGAACTCTGGACAACAGATCCTGACATTTGGGCCTAGATAAACTTTTGTGGGTTTTTTTTTTTTTTTTTTCTTAGTAAGTGTGATCATGTACCTTAATTTATTGGTCCTTAGTGTTTCTGCTGTGGTGGTACTTGGAAGTGTAAGTAAAGAAGTGCCAACAACACCTGGTCCATTCTGTGTGTTCATTTCAGCAATTGCATGTTTGTCTTGAATAAGGAAGAAGCATTTTTTTTAAAGATGGCACTCCCTGGCACATTGATACCAACTCTGTCACTACTTGTGTACACTTTGGAGTATTTTTATAAATGGTTATCTGGAGTGTTTAGTCCTGCAGCTGTACAGAAACAATGCTTCCCTGGCAATCAGATGTTGCCGAATGAAATGCCAAACCACATTAGCCGACTGTCTGGATCCACCTGAAGTTGCTGACTGATTTAATTGATCCATTTGATGGAATTATTTGGGAGCCGTTTAAGATACAGCACTATTGATTTCAAATGCCCCACATATTTACAACCATATGTGTTCAAGAGAATTTACTTTTTAGGTTGCTGAGGCTCTTGGGGGTGTTTTGTTTTAATAGCCTGCTGAACTGACAAAACATACTGTAATATATAATTTGAAGAACTAAAAGCTAGTAGTTGATAAAGAAATTTAAGATTTAGAATGAATTTTTACAGAGAAAAGTATAGGTGGTTTTGTGTTGATAATGTGTTGTATTCACTCTCCATCTAGTGAGTAAGTGAGCCTCAAATGACCAAGCAGTCTTTGAGGTGGCTCTGAAACAATCACTTATGTTTCAAGTTGACATCACGGGAATTGAAGGTTCACGTAAATTTTGACTGACAAAAAGACCTAGGACTTTAATCTGTTAACTCATACTGACACATAACAGCATTAATCAGAAAAGATCTCAAGATAAGCTGTGTTACAAGCCAAAATAAGTGATAAATTTTATAGTTATTAATGTGGTTTGAAATACCAAAGCGAATCTGGAAATTAGTCAATGTGTGGTGAGGAGACAAGGGTATTGCAAATACAAAAATCGTTTTTTGCAGCCTGACTAGTGGAATTTTTTGGTATCCAGCCTTTTAAATGAAAAGTTCAATTTATCTTGAAATACACCTTTTTGGAAGAGTTGATTTGGTAGTAAAATTAGCCTTCCCTTAAAATAAAACAAAACACTTCATTTCTAAGAAAAAATCAGATACTTTGAATTTGCCATGTCGTCTTATACACCTGAAGAAACAAATGTTTCGAAGAGGTAAACACATTTCCTATTGATTATATGTTTTAATTCTCTTAAAGAAGTCTGATTTTATTTGGTTACTGCGGGCTTCAGGCCTATTATTTGCGGTCTAATTGAATACGTGTTTCCTGACTTATAGTACAAGAATCTACCAGGTACAATAACGTGTAGTGGTTTAAAATAAATCATATTTGGCCTATTACTTGCGTTCCTCTTAAATCCACTTTAAATTGGCTGGTTTTGCAAGTTGGAGTATTAAGTATAGTAAATTTGACTAAATAATGCTGTACCACCAATCTTGCCAGGTGCAGAAACTGGCAAGAATCTAGCATTTTGAGCTTTTCAGATCCTGGCCTTTCACAGTAGTAGATACATGATTTTTCCATTGTCTTCCTTGGAGAACCACATAATAGATAGGGGAGTGTTTGCAGGGGAGAGAATATTTGGGCTCCCTTGTCAGCAGTATCATTCTTTAAGTCAGGCTGTAGTGGGTAGGAGTTCTGATGCGCAGGTTACATTTGCTGCTCAGTTGTTTATAGTGACCCTTAGGGAAGAAGCAACAGAAGGGATATAAACATTGCCTGGGCAGCAACAGCAAGCTGACAGGCAATGAGTTTTGCCTTACTGGCTGGTTAAATAAGGCTCCTTTATTGCAAAGAGAGGGAAAGATAAAATCAAGTTGAACATTTCAAGGAAAAAAAATGAAGCAAACTTGAAGACCCTCAAAAGGTCAAATAATTTGTCATGCCCATTCATCTGTTCGCTCATAAATGTCAGTTATTGTAAAAAGCCTTTCCAGCTTTTCCTTGGATCTGAGTTTCCAGAACATTTCAGGGCCTACAGCTGGTCTTCAGAGTTTAACTGATTTTTTTTCAGGTTTTTAAACAGACCTCTGAATCGGGCATATCTTGTAATTTTTGCTGCTCTCCTGACCTTGAAAAAGGATCTGTGCTCTTGTGAGAGACATCTTGAAGGGTGGTTGGCAATCATGGAATCAACTAGGAAGGCATTTTATTTACTTCAGTTACTTGGCTTGAAAGCTAAGCGTTAGGAAAGAACTATTTCAGCTTCCTTTGTTAGTGTGCATTTCCTCGTGGCTGAGTCACTGAAAACACAGGCTTGCTTTTTGGCATCTTCCCCCCACCCCCCCATTAGCTTGGAGGTGATTTTGTGATCATTTAGAGAAAAAAAGGACCAACCCCTGCCCCCATCCTGTTTTTTTGTTCCCACTTGTTTGGAGTTTTGCAAGAGCAAGCTTTCAAACTGTCAATGGTAGATCATAGTTGGGGGTAACAATATTTTATAGGCTAGTCCATTTAGTATTGCAGTACTTCTGTTTTTCCGGGCTCTTCAGAGCTGCTGCCAAACATCCTTTCCCACAGTTTTAACCTGTGATCAGTGGATCTCTGAAACTGTGGGCTGCTTCTAGAGGCCCCACAAAATGTGTCACAAAGAACCAAGCTCATATATGTGATCTAGGTGCATGAAATTGTGAGTCTGTGCTTCCAATAGAACATGTCTGTAGGCCCTTAAAAAAAAGGTGTCCAAATGGCTAATCTTGCCATAATTAAACTACGTGGTTTCATAGTGAGTTTCCTTAAATGGACATTTTTTCAATGTACAATGAAAAAATTATTGCTGTTCAATCATTCTGCATTTTTAGCTGTGAAATTTAATACCAACGCAGTCTCGTTAAATACACAAAATAATGAGTTTTTGTTAATTTGAAGATGCAGTTAGCTTAGATATTGATAACAGTGGGAAAAGCGCCCAAAGAATATGGTATTTAGTTCCAACTTAGTTAACCACTATCATGTATATATTAAATTAATTGTAAGATCGTTTTCATTCCCTGATGAGCCATGTTCTACGTAATGTGCACTCCTATATTTGCTTCTAAAACCCTGATAAATGCAATCTGTTGGAATGTTTTTAAGACAATAGCTATTTAATGAATAGCTTGTGTGTACAGGAGAAAAGAATAAGCTTGATTGCTTACAATCTGACATTTGAAAAAGCATTTTTTTAGATCTCTTGTATTTGCATATATAATTGCTATGTAATCAAAACTAAGTGAACTGTAGCTACTTGAAACCAAAAAATGAAAGGCAATCATCTTTACAAGGGGAAATATCCCACTCATATGCAAGCCTGTCTGAATATTAGAATTATATTCTTCTTGTGTTTAATTATAGGTGTCTGACTGAGCAGTAAATTTATGCCTGTGTATTAAAGGAGTGAATGTGACCCTGAAACATCAGCTTTCCTTTGTTGAAGCAAAGCATTGGCATTGAGAGAACTTAACAGTGTTGTGTATTTTGGTGATAAGGGATTGTGCCAGAATAGCTGTTAATTACCTGCTTTGTTTGATATGGAAAGTAGTGGTTCCGCACTTTTCTTCCCACCAGTGACAGTACTCAATTAAAACTTGTATTAAACAGTGATAATGCCCTCGTTTATCTGGTGGGGAGGACGTGAGGTGAAGAAAATTAACAGGATTTTTTCAGCTGTTTGGAGCCGGCTTTGTTTTCTTTCGTGAACCTAGTGACAGTAAAGAAAAACTAATTTTGTCTCTTTGGTGGTGGGTTTTGGTGTTTTGTTTTGTTCTTGTTTTTTTTGGTTTGTTTTTTTTTTTGTTTTTTTTTTTGTTGTTTGTTTTTTAATTCTTTATGACTCTTAAATCTTGCACTTCACTAATAGTGGCTACACTAGAAGTTAAAGAAAACCCTTTAACTGTAACGTGGAAGTTATAAATTCGGAAGATGCACTATCTTGTTCTACATCATTCCTCTGTGAAGCATCTGTTGCTGTGGATCCTTCCTTGCTTCACTGTTTTTTGAAATTTTGTTGGATTGTTTACATGTCAGAAAAAGAGGGGGTTTTAAAATTAAATTCATTGCTTCAGCTTTTCTATTCCAAGTATTTGAAGTATGCTTTCTGTTGTAGTTGGTTTCCTAAGATTCTGTTAATACTTGTTATTTTATATCAAAATATCCTCAGATTTGATTTTGCAAGATCTTGTAATCAGTTTAATATTTTCCCCTTAGATTTCTTAAGTATGTGACAAAACTGAATGCAGTATTTTGGGTGGGGGCCCTTCAGTCTGAGATATGATTCTCTAAGTAGCAGCTCTTTTTTGCATATCTAAACAGAAATAACAAGGGGGAGTAAGGCAAGGAAGTTAAGGCAGAAGAAAGAGTTGTTAATCTGTGTGAATCTTTGTTTCCTTCTGGTAGCAATGCTGAAAAATATTCTAAAATTGAAAAGGTACAAAATAGGTCAGTAGACAATATGAAAGGGTATAGAATTGTTACAGTAACAGTTAAATGCTTTTTATTTCATTCATCCAAAGAAATTAAGGTTTGGTTGTTTTGCTTCTGAAGTTTGGAAGGTCTGTGTTCAACAAGCTTCAACAGCTTTATTCTGGAGTGAAAGCTGAATGTTTGATGCTAGACTGATTTGGTCAAAAATGCGAAACAGTAGTGAAAAGGAGTAATTACTGTAACAGCTTTAAAGGATGTACATGAAATTCTTTTGAAGATCCCAGTGGATATGGCAATGCATGGTAATTCAACTAGAACTCCAGAGCTTCAGCTGTTAGGTGAATAGAGGTCACATGCAGAAAGTAAGATTGGTTGCCTGCAATAATTAGGCACAATTAATAAAGTTTGTTCAGAAGGCATATTGCATGTACTGAATGGTTAGCAGTAATAACTAGTCTTAGATATAACCTTAAAATTAAACAACAAAAAAACCCCACCATTGCAGGTAAAACAATACTTTAAAAAGCTTTGTATGGTGTGGAAAACTTGAAAGATTTACTTGTTTCATTGAAAACCTAAACAGAGTGTCATTGTTAAAAAGCAGAAAGCTAGCTTTTTTTCTTGGTAGTGGAACTTTTTAATCTCACAGGATGCAAGCAAACTGCAGTGAAAAGTCAGTTTTAAAAAAAAAAAAATTAATTGCCTGAATCTGTCATGATTTATAGAAAGAAAACTGTAGAAAGCCTTGTGTAGATGAGATCTCACAAATGGCGTGTTTTTGAATTAGTCTGCTTTTCTTTTGAAGTAAATGTTTTCCTGGACATATTAAGTGATAGATTTCATGAAATTATTTAATGGCATATAATTAGCAATAAATTTTCACATGACTATTGATTAAATTTTCTTTAGATATTTCATAAAGTCAATAAATGTAAACTTGTTCCTACTCACCACACAATTCCCCTTTCATACAAAGTAAACAGTGATAAGCATTAAATAAAAATTTGATAAGGTGTTTTATGATCTGGCACTTTGAAGCGGAATGATCTCTGTTTCTTTACTGTTTTTCAGTTTTCTTCTGCACTGTGGAAAAAAAAGTGGATTGTGAATTTGAGATGCACTTAGATTAGTAGAATTATTTCATGGCATAGCAATGCTGCAATACCATATTAGTGTAACTGTTAGCTCATCCATGTAGGATTAGGTTCTGCATTGATTAGATAGCTTCCTATGATCAGACATGCCCACTGAATAGTCATTTCTCTTTATAGGTGACAGTTGCAACCCACGCTGTCCAGTCACAGATAGTTTTTCTAATATCAAAGCAAGTTTGTTGAGACTTCCATGAACTTTCCTGTATTTAATACAAAATCCTACCTTCAGATAAAGTTGAGGATTATGTTCTTCCAGAACGAAGAGTCTTAAATAGACATATTGTATGTTTTGTTCTCTGTAAAGTAAAGATAATGAGCCTATCGGATTCTTCTGTTTAAATTAAATTGTTCTGATTAGATTTCCTTGACTTTGGTCACTTGAAAATAATATGCTAACATTTTTGGAGCATTTTCTTTATTATTCATTTCAGTTAGATTTTTGAGGAACTATTTCATGTGTTTTCTTTTAGAGAAATTTCCTATGTCCATATACAGAATTTGAAAATAATGTTGTGATACTCAGTTTTGAATAGGTATTACTCTGCCATATTGTCACGTAATATCTACATGCAAATCTCTTTGCAGAGAGGAAAATTTCTGTGTTGAAATTATTTGCAGTATTAAAACGTGGAAAAATAAAGAAAGTTTTTCTCCTTTAGCAATTGCCTTTCCTAGACCCTTTTTGCATGAGGTTTTCCCTTTATGTTCTTTACTATTCTTCTAGGACTTGCAGTCACTGAAATTCCTCCCAAAGGTATATCTGATTGTGCCCTAGAGTGAGGTTCCTAATTCTAAGACTGAATAGAAATTCTCTTTTCCAGTTTAACTTTTTTTTTCCATTTGAAAAATGGCAGGTGGAATGAATGAATCGCGTAATTTTCTGCACTCACCCCATTGACAGTTCTTGAATTTCATTTTTAGGTTGGACAAAAATGTTGTGCTAAGTCATACACTTGTTCAAATAGCAAAAGCTCACTATCTCGGTAACCTTAGGAAAAAAACCCTCAAATCTTTTCTACCAAGAGGCTTTAGGACATGAAAAATCTAGAAGCTGAGAGTTGACTTTCAGGTCTCCAAATAGTCCTTTAGAAGAATACTGTTTGGTAAGCATCCTGGTGACAGGGTTTACGTACCACATGAGGAAAATTCAGACCTCTTATCTCCCCCCATAATCTGAGTTGATGGTACTTGTCATTTGAAATATATATACACGTGCTAAACACGCTTTTTCTCTCTGATGAAAACAGTACTGCTGAAAGCATGTCATAAAACTTGTTTTTATTGCAGAGGTACACAATGGATTATAATTTCCAGCAGACTCCAATCCTGCCTATGTAGGATCAGCAACTAAAACACTGAAAATGTGAACAATGTTTTATTTATGGTTGGGACCTATAGAGCATGTCTCAGATTTGTACTTCTACCTTTTAGCTGCCTAACAATGTACTTGCGTGCATCAGGTATTTGAAATGTTCTCTCTGCTGAGGTCATTCTGAGCACAACTACAGTAGATTTTAAAGTAGATAGTGGTGATGATGTTCTTTATACCCTCTCTCCGTTTTGGACAGTTGAGAGGAGGATGCAATTCTCTAGCGGGTAAAATCTCAAAATTTACTGTGAAAGAAAGGAAGGAGAATTTACCATGTAGCCCTCGGAATGTCTGTGCCTCAAAGCTAAGAATTTTTTTAAAATCAGATTTTGAGTGATTCAGAATTCTCTTCAATGAAATGTGAAGAATCCATCTAGAAACAAACTTCAATTCCATGTATTAGCAGAGTCAAGTTACGATGACCTTGGTTACGCTCTAAACCAATTTGTAATGATTACTGTCAGAGCAGTTCTTTTTCTGTTGAAAAGTAATAGCCTATGATATATTGGCGGCCAGATTAGATCATCCTGATGATTCCTTCTCGTCAGAGTCTCTGAAATTGGAAAAAAATTACTTGGAATTAAGCTTAGGTATGAAAGGAGGGATAACAGTAAGATGTACTGAATAAAACTTTGATATAGTATACTAGAACATTTAATGTATCAAAGTTTTATATAAATCACAAAATCTTTCATTCTCCCTGTATATATACGGTATGTGTATGCTACTGAAGTATGTAACGATTCTACAATCAGATTGAATTTAAGGGTTTTATTCCCCATATCTGGCTTTGTGCATCATGGACTTCATACATATATTCATTCCTATATACTAAAATGAAAATAGTTTATTGGTGAGGATCAAGCTAAAATTTTTAGGCTCCAGTATGGTTTGGCTATATGTAATCTCAGGGAACTCAAATATTAATTGTGTAGATTTATTTTTTATATATATATGAAGTTCTACTGCTTTGGTCATACTGTGAATAGGGCACTACTGCACTAATGCCTCATCCTGAATTGAAGAAGAGTATTCAGCAACAAGTTTAAATGATTCGAATACTGGGCATTTGTTGTGTCTTGTTACTGGCCTTAATTTAGCTTAGAAAAACTTCTTAGTTTAAACAGGCTTAGCAGGTTGGTTTTGGTGTTTTTTTTTTTGTTTTTTTTTTTTTTTTTTTTTTTTTTTTTAGATCTTGTTTAAGAAAAGAAGTATGTTCACTTGTGTGACAAGTTTGAGACTGTTCTCAAGGATTTTTAAAGAGAAAAAAAAAGAAGTGACTCATGATTGCACTAATAGGCAACAGGAAATGAAATTCTGCAGCAGGTTTGGTGAGATGAACAAGAACAGGCCTGAGAGGTCAGAAGGAAACTGAGAACAAGTTGTTAAGTCTCCACAAAATAGTGACAACAGTAGCAGAAGGCATTGTTTTCCCCCTAAACTTATTCATAAATGCTGATTTATCTATGATTTTTACAAATACATCTTCTGTGATGATAAAGTTTCTTGCTTTCTGCAACTGAGAAGAATAATTTTCATATGTATCAAACTAGGTATTTTACCACTCCTTTGAATTCTAGTCTGGTCACTCTGTCTTCATCCCAGCAGTTACAGTGGTTATAGTGTTAAGAGCTATGTAATTACTTGGCAGTGGGGGTGAATATTAGGACATACAGAACTTGCAGAATGCATGGATTTCACTATCCTGGGCTGACTTAGCTAACGGAACTGCGTATGGCTGTCTACTACATACCACCCCCAAAAAATGCTTATCCCATTATGGAAGGGGAATGCACAAATGAAAAGCTCAGTATGGAGCTGTGTACTAATTATTACTGTGCCTGGAGTTTCAGATGTTATGTGCTTACCCAGAGTTAATTCAGCTGCTCTTTGGACTCTCGGTGAATATATACAGTGAAAACTTTAATTCTTAGTTTAATTCTTTTTTTTCTTAGTGGCTATACTTATGTATGTATATTGCAAAAAACTGCTTGCATGTCTGTGTTTTTGAATCTTTGTGTGGCATTTTTATATACTGTTTGATTATCAGATTTAAGAGTTTATTCGTTGGTATCTTCAGAGTAAAGAACTGAAATAACACCTGCTGCCTACGATGAGGCAGTGTTTTAAAACTCTAATAAATATGTTGTCTATTATCTGGTATGTTGTATTACGTTAGAGAAAGCTGTTAAAACAGTTTATGTGTATTTAAGTGCCTAAATAAAAACCTCCTGTCTCAAAGATGACAGTCTGTGTATTCTGTCCTGTTGATCTGTTTTAACTTCCTAATAGAAGACCAGCTATGCCTACTTTTTACTTTGCATGCACTGCAACGGCAGTGTATCCCTTTCTACTTGAGTAGAAATTTTATTGCAGTTGGTTTCAGACTTTATTTATCCCCATTATGAGAAAAGTGGGATACATCTTATTAACCCTACCTGGAGGGTAAGGGTTATGGGTGAAACAGGGAGGTTATACTGTGTATGCTTGGCTGAGCATGACTTGCACTGAAAACTTTTTTATACTCTTGGTGAGTATTACGGTAGTTTATTAAATAGTTAAAATATGCTTTACTAACAGAGGGAAAAAAAATCCTATCAGAAACTTTTTCTGATAATTTTTTTCTGACTTTTTTGAGCACTTTTTAGTGAAGGTGCCTTTTCCTGTGAGACTGTTGGTTTTGCAAGCAAGAACTTCAAGTATACGGTCTAGGCATTGTTTCTAAGTTACAGCAGAAGATAATTTCTTTCAGATCACTGTATGTTACTGTGGAGAATAGCATTGAAACTGGTAGCTGGGATATTTTGATTTAATTCTCGGTTCTTTTCAAAAGTTTTGTGGTCCATACCATTTAAATGGGATTTAATGCTTTGTATGAAATAGTTGCATAGGTCAGAGGGGTGTCAAGATAAATAAATATTGAAATAACCACAGATGTCCTTAAATCAGAATTTAATTTGAAGGGTCTTTACTTACATTTTCATCAAATTAGGCAGGATTGAAGAGGCTAACACACTCTTAAGTAGAGTAATGCCTGAGCTCTGTAAGTTAATCATATTAGTAGTCCTCAAAGGACAAAATCTTCTTGCTATCACAAATTTATTGAAGGTTTTGTGAGAGCGGTATGGCACTATGTTTGGATTGATCTAATGGTCAGTTCCCATTAAAAGCCTTAGGACATCTGTTCCCACTGTTTCATGTGCATCCTCAGGAGTCAACTGAGTTTGTGAGTTTCTTAAATTGGCCCCTGTGCAATTGTCTAAGCAGCCGGGGCAGCTCAGGGGAAGTAGCTGTCAGGACCACTATTTTCAGTGGTAGCTGGTTTTTAAATAAACTTAACTTGCAGAGTTAAACTTCACCTTCACATTCCATTATATGAGATATATGAGTATCTTCATTCAAATGTTTTTACTTTAACTCCTAGTTTGCTATTTCAACATTAATTTCACCCAGTAAAGTAAGAAGCTTTTGATAAAAAGGATTCTTGTTCAACAGAAAGGAGAAAACAGTGTAATTTTGATTTTTTTTTTTCTTTTTTTCTTTATAGCTTTGAAATAATCTTGTGTATGATTCTGGAATCTTATGCTTTGTAGAACTCTAAGTTACTCTTCTGAACTAAACTTGATTTTTTTTTCTTAATTTTGACTTATTTTCTAATATGTTATTTTCAGTATTTTCAAGAAAGATTTTTTTTTCTGGTTTNACACACACCCGCCCCCACCCACCCAAACCTCAACCTCCCCAAAAACCCAAAACAACAAAAAAGTAAACCAAAACAACCCACTTTTGAATTATGCCACTGGACCATTGAATTCAGTGCTAGTACTGTTTGAATCGGTGCCTGCTGCAACTGGAGAAGTAACATCATAATGGTTGGTAATACAGAGAGCTAAGCTGGGGAATAGACCTCACGTAAAGATGCTCAGATCTTTGGCCTACTGCTGTGCAGAATTCACATTATCTGAGTAAGTTGCTTAAGCCGGTGCTGTCCTTGAAAGAAATACTTATTAAACTGTACCTTGTGTCACCAGGTGTTCCTATCTGATTATATCAAGATAAAGTACTCTCTTTGTCAGAGAAGAGTGTTGAGGCTGTCTAACGCTTATTTAGCATTTCAGCAAGAACACATTCCATGTATGTAATGATGGGGAACTTCAGCCAGGTCACTGATTTGACTGTACTTAAAACGTTGACTACAACCCTGTACATTTTTAACTTCCCTATTTACCAAAAAAATTGGACTTTCATCTTTTATATATAGTAATTACGTAGTTTAAGTGTGAGTGGAAGGACTAGAGAAGGGGCTTTTAACCATTTTTTGAATGGATTACATGGTACCGTTCCATCTTAATTAAAATTAATGAGCTATTATGGTTGCCCCAACAGTTATGGGTATTATTTAAAATAAACTACCCCTTCTGCTTATAAGCTGTCCTCTTTGCTCATTTGCATCTGGTATTAATTTGACTTTTTTTTTTTTTAAATTAGCCTCATGCTATCAGATGAGATCCACTTTTTTAGAAAAAATGTTGCAGCAGCTTTTATGTTCTGATAACTGCATCACTATAGCATACATACAAATCATCTTACAGGCATGTTACTAGTGGAAGAGAAAGTCACGTTTGTCTCCCTCTTTATAGCTAGCCAGCTCATGTTTTTTACTCTTTCATTTGCAAAGAACTTCTAAAAATTGTTTTTCTACTTATTTTGCTCTTTTTGAAACATAAAGAGGCCCTGAAAATGACTTGAGCTTTTTTCTGAATGCTTTTTATGTTAAAATTTTTAAATACAACCTCAATCAAATTGCTAACTGATGTTTTATATCTCTCTTTTTTTTAATTATGTATATTGTTAATTTTTAAAACTGTGTGCAAATCACCAGTAGTGATAGTGCAGGAATACTTAAATCTGGAAAGGGACTTTGTGTTATTCATCATGCAAATGAAGGAGAACTTGAAGGAGGTGGAGCTGAGGGGAAGAAAACTGAAGTTTTTTCTTTCTTCTGTGACTTAGCTTCTGTTGATTCTTGCGTTGTTTTACCTTAGCTAGGTTGTCTTATATTATGGCTTCTTAGGATTTCAATCTCAAGTGTAAACGAGAAGGAATAAATTGTGTCCATCACAGGATACAATAAAACCCCTAATTCCAACTCTTCGTGCCTCTTAAACATCTTGAAGAAGCAAAATAGGGCACAAGCCCAATTTTTTTTTGCTTTTCAGGTCTCCTTTAAGAGCAGAGACAACCATGATCCAGCAATTTTGGAGGTAGAGGCAAGTAAATGTTTTACTTCTTGTAAACATTCCAGTAAGTTTTTGCAGATCACCTATAATTTGAGGAGACCTTGGTTGAAAAAGAATTTCACACCCCACACCCCCCTTCCCTAAATGGTGAATTTGCTTTGTATATGTGATGTGAGGAAAAATATAGTTAAGCTTTTATTGATTATTGACAGGCTTCACATCAGTTACATGCTGTTGCAGTACCGAATTGGTGTAAAATATACCAGTTTAATATTAGTAAGGTTTTTGTGATAATAGGTGTTGAAGTTTTTTCTTTTGAACCTATCTTCAAAATGTAAATTGTGTTGCATGGTTCATCATAATGATTTTCTTTTTTTTAAAAAAGCTACCTCCAGCTCTGGTGTTCAAATCAGCTCTTCGGCATTCTCACTAAGGTCAATTCAACAACCTTTTATGAACTGGGTCTAAACCTGTAATTATTTCAATGCTGGGCACATTTCTGAGAGCTCATGTTGAGTTTCTCCTGAAGGTATCACATGCGTTCTTAAATTAGTATGTTTGCTCTTTTTTGTATTGGAGGTACAGAAAGGAACTATCCATCTGTATTGCTGCCGTTTTAAAAATCAGTCAGCCTCTGAGTGCTACTGCTCATCAGGAAATTTGACTCCTTCAGGTATCTCAGGCTGCAGTTCCAGGGCTGCTCTTAGGACAATTTAAGTCAACACTTGCTGTTTGGTACCACTTGCAAAGCCATGCCTAGGTATACTTTCTCTCTTCCTCGTGACAGTTACTGGTGATCTAATTGACTATGATGACCTGCTTCAGTGCTAAACTAGCTGAAAACTCAAGCTGGAAATTTCATGTTGCTTTTGAGAACCATGACCTGGATCCGCAGCACTTTAGTACGTCAAGGTGGAACTAGCAGCACCAACTTAGAATAGCTTAGAATAGTCCCACTGTTGTGGGACTACAGGCTTTAGGCAGAGTGTGGTAATCGTTCTTGAATTAGTTGAGCTGGATGGACTGTGTCTTCTTGGTATGTTGTGGAGATGTTGCTTTTTACATCTTCAGATGATAAATGCACATTCCTTAACTTGTTTTTTAGATACAAAATATGGAGCATACAGGCTTGAAATACGTGTTCTCTCCACCCCTAGTGAATTTTTTGCTGTGTTTAATATTCTCACTTAAGGATGCAGGCATTTGAAACAGACCAGATTTTTTTGACTGTGATAGATATTAGATGGGTGCTAACTGAGAACTGGGAAGCAAAGTTGTGAAACTGTACACTTGAGTTTTAGTTCTTTGAAATATTAGAGCTGTTTTTTGAGAAGGGCTGGAATCGTTCAGTGTTTTTGGCGTCCTTTTTGTGTTTGAAAGCAGTGAAGTTCATTTGTGATGCATCTGGATGAATTCTTAAGTCGTAATACAGTGCAAAGATTAAAATGTAATAGTGAATACTACAATTGTAACATGGAGAATATTAATGACAAGTAGCGTGCTGACACTGTTAATTTTTACCATATTCCTTTGAATGCTTTGTAAAGAACCTTCTTCAAACCTATTCAGTTAGGAAACTAGGTTTTTTTTCAGGACGTTCCTCTTCCTTATCAATAAAAAGAGACAATTTGCATCATTTCATAACAATACAGGGTTACATGTATTTGGGACAGTTTTGCTCAACTTCTCTTTAGGGAGGTGGGGGAAAATGTGCCATTCTGTGTTAGAGGGTTACAATGGCAACAGAAAAGGAGCTAGATTTTTGTGAGCTAATGTGAGATTATAGTTTAGTGGGATAAAAAATTTTGCTAGTTAATAAGCTGTATTGACGCAAATTAATAAAGTGCCAGTTTAAGAAGGGACGCTGTTGAAAAAACAGAACTTGAAATTTTGCATAATTAAATAATTCTTAATTTTTCACATTATGGCAACTTGTAGTGGAGCTGTGCTAATTTGGTTAATTGTAGTTTTTATTCAGTATGTGCCCTCAGTTTTACTCTAAATCTTGCAAATGAAAATGTCTGCAGATTCACTGTTTGAGATTTTTTTAAAAATTACATTCCTTTGGTGAATGTTTTTGTACATTTTACCCAAATCTGTGGGATTCAAAAAGTTCATGTGAAATTGGATGTCTTTTTGGACGGATGATGATGTCTCCTATACAACAGTTGTAGGACTGCTAATTGTCTGGGATCGTGAAGGATGCATATCTAGACATTCTTTCCTAAGACCAGTATACATGTATGCAGTGTAAATACTGTGATGTTTGACTTTTAATTAAAATGATGAATAGCTTTCACTGTCTTTTGTGTTTATGTATTCAGTAAGGGTTTTATTACACATTTTCAAGTTTAAAATGGAGTCAGAAATATCTTTTTCATAATTACTCCTTTATGGAAATGTTATTTCAATAATTTCACTTAAAATTACTTTTCCCTATTAAATGTTTTCACCAGCTTTTTATTTTAAATGTGTTGCACACATATTGTATAAAGAACTGATGGTAGTATATAGTATTTTAAATGGACTGAAAAATTTGTGGTTTTCAGTTCATTAAGTGTAAAAAGCGAATAAATAATTCCAAACCCCAACCTTAAGGACAGATTCAGTGAAAGACCAGAGGGAGCTCTGAAAGCCACCAGAGAGTACTGATGGGTTGCAATGTTCTGATTCCTGTGAATCATTAAAGTAGTAGTGCTGAAGGGAACTACCCCCTGGCTTACTGATGTTGTTTTTTTTTTTTAATCGCTGGATTGATGTCACCTGAGAGGTACAGGGCGATACCAATCCTGAAGATCCATCATCTCTGTACTGTAGGAGAGGTTTCCCTAATATATTATCAGTGGTATTCTTAAGAGCTATTTAATTTCATTGCCAAGCTGGCACTTGGCTATACAGTCTTTTGCTGGCATAACTATTACTGCATTTTAATGTAGCCTTGAGCACAAATGCCACATGCTGGATACCCCTCATTCTGCAGTCATTATAATCAATAGAGTTGTTGCGTGAAATTGGTCATAAGGAGGGTTTGGAACAGCAGTCACACTTTGAGTTATCTAGGTGGTAACTTGGGTGTGTCAAATCCCATATAATTGTAGCAAGGATTTGAGGCAACTGCTGCAATAAAACAATATAATTACAGACTGTGTGTAACTCTTCAGTCATAAATACATGGAAAGTTTGTGTGCTGAGATCATTTGAGGCAGTAGTTCTGAATTCTTTCAAGAACTCAACTTTAGTTCATTAGCTAATACTTATTGTCAGTTTTGTGCTCGGTGACAAATTTGGGGAAGTTTTCTGTATTCTCTATAACAAAATTTTGTTTTATTTTTAAAGTAGAAGTTAGTTTTAGTTAATTTGCTTTAGTATCTTGCCTGTTACTTTTCTGTTTGTCTTGAACTGTTGTCTGGGTTATTTGTTTACAAATAAATTTGTTTTGTAATTTTTTGCAACTGAGTAAATATGGAAAGAATGGAATTATCAGGAGGAGGGAGTAAAATGATTAAAACCCAAAGATATATAAATATATGCTTGTGTAATCACCGTAAGATTAAATTTTTGTAGTTTTAGAGTAAACCCGTTGGTTTAATAGCTTAGCAGAAAAAATAAGAGAATGGAGATAAAGTATCAGGCTAGACTGTTATTATTGTTTTAAAATCTAACAGGCTTAGCAGTAATGCTATAAAATGCTATAGAAATGCTATATTCTTTGTTCCAGTCAGTATTGTATTACTGATTGTGGGTCACCATTGAAGAAAAAATTGAATAAATCGTGGACAACAACATACTGCACTATTACTTATGCACTGCTTAGAAGTATTACCATAGTGTGAATCCAAAGCAGACAACACTAAGTTCACACAGCCCATTCCTCAAAACAAAACAAAAAAGGAAGGGAAAAACAAACAAACACAAAACCCTCAGAAAGCCTGTATGAATGGAGACTCAACCTGTATAAAAACTTTTTCATTAACTGGTAAGTTATCTAGCTATGGAGAAAATCAGTTAGTATATGGATTAGAGTGACCCTGAAATTTATTTTTTTCAGTTGTTTCCAACTGGTAAAGAACCTCTTACCCTGTTTGGACAGCACAGTATATTTGGTGCCATGCTGTGCCACTTGTAGCATAATGTCTGTTTAATGACAATATTCTGTGGAAAATTAGTTTGTTAAATTAGTCAATGAATTTGACTGTTTATCTTCTCCAGAAGACCCACGGACTATAGAGGGGGCCGCTATTTAGAGTAGAGCAAGCCACCATCGAAGCAGTGGGATAACCATTTGCTTAACAGTACCTGATCACTAAGATAAAGCCCTTCTGTAATAGACAGAGTTTCATGAGGCCTGCTGACTGCAGAATTAACTTTGAGCATTATTTCTGGTCTCATTCCTCGCTAATTCAAAATTCATCCTTCTAACACTTCTGTAAATCTGAAAATTCTAGAACTTAGAACTGTGGGAGAAATCAGTGTGTACAGAAATGAGAGAGTGAATATCTGAGTGCAATATTAATTATGTAATTCAGTAGTGGAAAGCACGCCAATGCAATTACAAAGGCTTTCTTTTTTTTAAAAAAAAAAAGCCTTATATGATAGGGCAGTATTAGCACTGCTGTATGATGAACAGGGAAACAGGGCCACTGAAACCCAGCTGATTTGTCTCCTGTGTACACATTTTTAAGAGTGTTGAGATTGCAAATTCAAATTTAGAAGATGCTAGAATTAAGGTTGCTAGTCACGACCTTTTTGTATAAATGAACACTTCCTTGGACTAAATCGCTGCGTTGTGAACGACTAGGTTTTTTTCTTTGCCCCACTCTTACTTGGAGAAATGGGACATAGTATGTTTGTTTCTCAGGTAAGCAACTGACATGTAACATTTGAAATGGAAAACGTTGATTGCTTTGCACGCCTAACTTAAAGTGAGCGGAAACTGAGTTTTCAGAAAACTTTTAAATTTATGTGTTATAGTAAAATTACAGTTGACATAAGCGGCACTGATAAGTGCCCAACATGTCTACAGAGCGGCAAGTCGGGCAGTCGGAGCGTGGGGCTCCCCAGTCTTCACCTCCTCTTGTGAGTGGCTGGGTTGAGTGGGAGCGGCATATGCCTGTGCCCTCCTTTCTGCTCAGTCTGCTACCTGTGGGATGTGTCACTGAGCCAGTTCAGCTTGCTAAACAGGGAAAACCGACTCTGACAGCGGTAGTTTGCTGCTGTGCTAAACTGGCTCTAGAAGCCAGTGGGAGCCGTTGCTGGTGGAAAGAAGAGGGAAGGACTCTGTGGGCAGCGGAGAGGGAGGAGAAAGGAATGGAGCCACTTGTTTTGGTGGTGGTGAGCAGTTACCATTTCAGCTCTGTTCAACTGAAGTCTACAGAAGAAACGCTTCTATACAAAAAAACTCGGAACAGTTCTGACTTGTGATTTGGAAGAGTTTATTTCTCTGAGGTGGCTATGTAAGATCTGTGTTCTAATTATAAGCACAGACATTGTGTCTGAAGCTGGCAATATTCATTTAAGCAACCACTTATGAAAAAGTTTGGTTTATATTTAGCGCTACGTTTTCTTGTTGGCATAAGAGGTGATTTGAATCTAATTATTTGGGGTAGCATTTAGCTGCCTAGGCACTTGAATCTTCTTGCCATCCCTGCAGACCTACAGGAAGCAGGAATGATTCAGACACCTGCTCTTCATTATGCATCTTTGGAGAAATCTTCAAGGCAGATTCATCCCAAGGATTGAAATAAGAAAGGGGAAATAAGAAAAATACTAGGTGTAATCATATCAATGCTGATACCCTGTTTTTCATTAAGGTCAGGATTCCACAAAGCACTTGAGCTGATGCATGAGATTTGTCATAACATTCATTATTCCCCCCTCCCCCCCATTTTTTGCAGTCTGACTGTGTGTGTTCTTGTCAACACTCACGGTTATCGTTAGCTTACACATTTATCCAGAACAGAAAGAGCCATTCTCAAGCAGTGTATTCTCATACAGTCTTTGAGCTAAAGCTCCAGTATTGCAACCATGTCAGCCTGGCCTTGGCAGTAAAAACAGCTTAGCTTTTCTGTGCACGGCCTCTTTCCTGCATTTTGCTTTCTTGTAGCCCAGCGGTAAAGTACTATTGGCAAAGTGTCACTGGTTAAAGTATTAAAAGTTTAAAGCTACTCCCCTTCCTCTACCTTTTCCCCTCCCCAACCTGCCCCTGAACCAATTTAAAAAAACAAAGGTGACAAATGTTTGTTTGTTTTCTCTCTTTTAATTTTTTAAACTTCACTGAGCAAAACCCAGTTTCTTTATGGCTTGGGAAGTTATTCTAAGCTTAACTGCTACCTAGGTATGTTTGGTTTGAGTCATGAGTCTCTTATTTTTGTTGCTTCAACAAATAGTAAAACCTAAAGATCACAGTGTCCTAAAATAAAGCTAACAACATATTACTGTAAAAATAATTTTATTTTACAAATAATCTGATTTTAAAGAAACAGTGGTAACTGTTCCTGTTCTTAAACAAAGGTCATTTAGCTTTTTTGTGGATATGAAGAGAACTATGAACCTGTTCTTTTTCACTTCAGTTGGGTTTGGGTGGAGGAATAGGGAAGAGTTTTCCTTTTGATTTTCTTTAATTTAGCTGGCAGTTCTGTGCAGGGTTTTACAACTATCTGAAACTCATCTGTTACATTGTGGGTTAAGAAGTGGTACTTTTCAATTTTCTTGGCACACTGAGGTTACGTTAACATGTTCAATCTGAGTTTTTGTTAAAAATCTTCTGTAGTGACATCTTTGTATAATTTTGTGCAAAGATTTGGAGTGAGTGAAATTTCACTTTTCTTACTGAGTGTTAAGCAGTTTCTGAAAAGATGTTAAGGCAGTTAGTAATCACGCATTATTGTAAATGTTAACAGCATGAGAAAATGGGGAGGAGTAGTTCTGTCTTTTAAAAGTTTACAATTATTTTGTAACTAAAAAAAAGTGACAAGTTGGCATGACTATATTGTCATTTTACAAAGTTATCTTTACAATATGCTCCCTTAAGACCTTCACCAAGATTTGTGGAGAGGAACCCCTATTGATATATCTTTTATTTTTCTCATATATGTGAGGCATATATGTACCTCATCCTTGAGGAAAAACTAGAAGCAAAATGGTTGTATCTTCAAGCAGACGCTGAGTCACTAGACTTTGGAAGTGACAGGCAAATTGAGATTAGGAAAGTAGAAGTGTGGATATGTTGGCATTAAAATGCTGGGTGTAAGGAGTTCTATCTATTCTGATAGCTCCAAGAGGTCACTTAGCTATAACATTTTTTCTCTTTGTATTTCTTTCTCCTCCTTTTCTTTAACACTGCTGTAAAATCAGTCTGAGGTCAAAACAAACAAAAAAATCCCTAAAAAATCAGGCGTTTTTTCCTAATTATATTAAAAAAGACAAATTTAACAAATTATCTATGAATTAATGTAGCTTTGTCTGATTCTTAGACTTTTAACATGAATGAGTGCAAATTGTTGGAATTCATGCTTAGATTAAGCAGGAATGGCACCTGAAGAAAAGTGTGGATTTATTCTGTTATTTCTTGACCCTCGTGGTTTGTTCCATGTTACTTATATGTAGAGCGGTCATAGAAGAGCTGAAGCACAGGTGTTTGAGGATAAGCCTAACTTAGAAATGAATTGATGTAACACTGAGCTCAAATTATTGAGGAGGGGAGTGTTCAGGCATTGACCAGGTTTGCTATGCAAAGTAGCAATTGAATCTAAGCAAGGCAGAGAGTGAATAAAACATGGATTAGAGAAATGAAAGTGGTTGAAATGCAGTAAAAGACAGATGCCATAATTATCTGGGGCAGTTACTGTTGATGAAAGTTACATGATGGTTCTTCAAAAGAGGAAAGAAAATGTTTCAAAAAGTGTAAAATTATACTACCAGCCTAAGAGCTGATCATGTTCTCCATTGAATACAAAAATATCATTCGTTTTTTTACTTTTACAAGTGCTAGTGACTAATACTACATTGATTGCAGTGTTCAAAATTCAGTATGCTGTAAACTAATCTAAATTGCAGTCAAGAATAGTGTTTCGGGGTTGGTGGGGTTTTTTTTGTTTGTTTCTTTTTTAACTGTTGAAAAAATCTCTAAAGAAATATTCGGGAATACTATACCGTGTAGACTAGAAGACTGAGAAACCAATGAACAGACACTTTTTTGCCTTTAATACAGCTGAGGAGTAGTGGTAGCAGTTTTCTTTAAACACTAGAGTATGTATTCAGGAATGTGAAACCACAGCTCAGGTATTTCCCCTAAGTTCCCAAATTAGAATCATAGAATTGCCTAGGTTGGAAGAGACCCTTGGGATCATCGAGTCCAACCATCTACCCTACTCTACAAAGTTCTCCCCTACACCATATCCGCCAACACCACATCTAAACGTCTCTTAAACACATCCAGGGATGGTGACTCAATGACCTCCCTGGGCAGTCTATTCCAATGCCCAACCACCCTTTCTGTGAAAAATTCCTTCCTAATGTTCAGTCTAAACCTACCCTGTTGGAGCTTGAAGCCATTCCCTCTTGTTCTGTTATTAATTACCAGTGAGAAGAGACCAGCACCAACCTCTCTACAGTGTCCTTTCAAATAGTTGTAGAGAGTGATGAGGTCTCCCCTCAGCCTTCTCTTCCTCAAACTAAACAGTCCCAATTACTAAATCACAGGCTCTGGTGATGCTTTCCATCTTTTGCATTCATTGCACAGATGAAAGTAAAAGTTTCAGATTAATAGGAAAAGGAAAAACTAAGCAGCTCACCTTGAAGCTGGAAATAAAGATTCTCCTCAAAGTGCTATTTATACGTTTTACCCAGTCATTCACAATGGCAAAAAGCCTCCAGTCCCAAGTAAAAGATCAGGAACCCATCTCACTGTGAGGTCCTTTATCACTGGGCTAAAGATGCATCCAGCACTTTGTGCACTTTTATTTGCCTTTGCCCTCCCGGCAATGATCTGCCCTCTTACAGGGTGAAGTGGAAAGTGTCTTTTTCTGCCTTTCTTTGGCCTGATGTTAGGGCACTCCTGGAACATCAGCGTGGTGATATTGATGCATTTTTGGCTGAGGTGGTGCTGGGATCTTGACTGTCACTTCCTGGACCAATGTACCAACCGCTGAACTGTTAATTTTCTCACTGCTGCATTTTCTTGGAATTGCAACTCCTGTCTTAAAGCAACTTTCTTGAAGTTGCCATGCCTTGAGTTAGTTTTGGAAAGCATATTAGATTAGGTCCTTTTGGATGTCGGTACTTTCCAACTGTCCTGGTTTGAGAATCCCAGATGAAAAAGAGGCATCAGACTTTAAATTTAATTAAGACTACTTTGCATTTCAGCATGTACTTTAGCAGAGTTTTAGACAACTTAGTAGGCTTTCGGTTAGAATCCAGAGGCATGTGTTAGCAAGGCTAGTACCTTGGTGTACTAGTCTTCCTCCTGGGTAGAAATATAATGGTAAAATAAAAGGTAATACCACTAGAATATTGCTTAAGTAAAAACTAATATATACAGAAGAATATTTATGTACTTAAAAGAGAAAATTTAATAGCATTATATAGTAAAACTTGTTACTGACATGTTGATCCTACTTTAAGAAATACCTTTTTAGGTCATGGGGGGAAATAACTAGTTCATAAAAACTGGTCTATTGTGGATATATTTTCTATTTTGTTTGTATCATCCTGTTAATTGGTAAAATAAAACTTCTAAAGTATGTTAAGAATCTGTAAACTGAGTAGTTTAATATCGGTGTGTATAAAAGTGCATGGTATATAGGTGCTGCTTGATACTAAGATAGGTGAAAGAATACTTATTTTTGTCAGTCTTTCTCCATCTAAAGCTGAATAGCAGAATCAGCTTTATACTGATTAATAATGCTCATAAACTTAAAGGCAGATAGGTTTATGCAAAAGTGATGTTAGAAGAGTTGCAGGGCTTTTTTGCAATTAATTTCATTAGTGACTGCTAATGAATGGACTCGAGTCATGAGTTGAAATAAACTTACTGTCTGTGTTTCCTGATTAGAGAATGCCCTGAGGAATGCGTCTGCTGTCACAGATTAGGTTTTGTTGCTCTAAGCCTTCATTTTAAAATGTCTTTTGTACCTTGAGATTCAGAATGTGGAGGTACTTGCCTTCAAAAAGTATCTGAAGATAACCCTGAATCAAGACGACTATTGCGTTCAGGTTTTATTGATATTTCCTTTTCTTTCAAGGGAATTTGATATTTGTTTATGGATGTTATTACATTAATGGTGGTCAATGTGTGAATAGAATCACAGTATTGTGAAATGCCTTGTACTGCTTATTCCCTTTTCTGTAGAAGAATAAAATTTTACCTGGATATCAGTGTAACTCTGTCTCCATATGAACTTTACTGCTTCAGGAATACTGGTAGAGTTAAAAGTTTAAAACTCTTACCTGTAGTCCAAAGTCAGAGAAATTAACAGCCTTGCTCCTCTGACTAGGTAAAGTTTGACACTTCATGGTAATTTTAAGTATCAGTATTAGCAGCTGCGTTCATCTCAAACACAATACCTGGATATATTTGTTAATGCTGTGCATTTTATGTGCTAATTTCTCATTTATTCCCTGAGGATACCGATGCATACGAAACTTTACTTTCATCCCAAAATAGTGAAATATTCAGTCTTAGCAGGCTCCTGGGTTTTGATAGCACTTGACAGTACAGCTCGTCCACAGATCATTGCTCTTACTTTTCACACTGGCACACCTTGAGACAAATATGCAAGAAGAAAATCCTGGAGAGATGCGATCCTGTTGCCAGTTTGACAGAAACTCACCCTTTGCGATGGAGAGATTCTGCCGGCTCCGCTCTCTGGAGCAGTGCACTGTCCAGCTATAACCCTGCAGAGCAGCGGGGTGACTGCGCTGGCTGGGGTGGTGGCAGAGTCTTCCTCTTCTGTCAGTGGACCCTGGGTATTGGGCCGGCTTAGTTGTCCTGTGAAGCGACAGCTTTAGAAACATCCAGTGTGGTGTTTCGTGCATGTAGGAACCATTCTGACTGCAGGGCAGACCTGAACTTGGAGCAGCGCCTGGTTCGAAGTTTCCTGAGCACAAAGTCTGTGTTGAGGCTCTGAGACAGAGAATGGAATCCTCTTCTGTGTGTTTAAATGTTAGGTTGTTTTATGCCATCAGATTTTTTCGGAATAGTTCTTAAAAAAATCTTTTAGATTATGCCTTTTGACAATGTTTGACAGCTCCTGGCTAGTTTAATGTGAGATGGAAGATACCACTTCTTAATCCAGAATTGTCTTGAAGGGGGCTTAGTATACAATAATAACGGATAATTAAAGATGTACTAAATAATACTAACTTGTCTGATGTTCAAAACAGTAAGTATGTGACTGTTAATTTAAGCAATTGATCTGTTGCTTCTATAGGAAAAATCTTCAATCAGAAATTCTAAATGTGAATTAAGCTACGGTGTTCTCCCTGACCAGGTGCTGCTACCCTTTCAGCATTTCTTTTGTTACATTATTTTTTCCACCAGCTTTCTGCTTGTGAACTACTACCATTAGAAGCTCAGTAGGAGCAAAAGTCTGTTAATTTGCCTGACGGTAACTGCACAATTAAAGCAGTTTATCAGCAGGGGTTTGGACAATCAGTGTGTTCCAATGCTTCATGTTATAAAATTACTTCTGTTGTTCAAACAGATACCGTAATTAGTGCATCATTTTAAACTGGTTTTCTGCAGGGCTGGCTTGAAATTTCATCTGATAAAAACCTCTATTTTTGCTACTTACTTGCTTACTTTGCTTACTTGCACTTATTTTGATTGCTGGCTACTTCTAAGGTAACAACTTTTATTAAAATGTTAATGTCAGGAGTATATCATGTGAATACAGGTTGGAGGGGTGTGGTGTTTTTCAGGGTTTTTGTTTGTTTGTTTGTTTTTCACTGGTCAGTCCTGTCAAGAATTAGATTCAATGGCAAAAATGGAAGGAGAAAACTCCATGTTTGTATTTACAATTATTACTATATACTAGCATTTAATACCTAGTTCTTACATAGATGAACAAGTTGCTTCATGTCAGATAATAAAGATAACTGTGTATTCTGTCCCTGGCATATGCATCATTAGATTTCACTTAGGATGGTTTCATGAGACACGGTGAGCCAGTCTTTAAGTGGCAGTTATGTGTCAAAATATGGTCCCTCATCTTCTCCCTCTCTCAGTTATAGGACTGACCTTGTGTTGGCACTCAGTAGCCCCTTATGATCTTATTCAACCCACTTGTCCANGGGGGGGGTGTTTGCTGCATCAGCATGTTGTCCTGGCTCTGAAAAGTTGGTGTGGTGCTGGGGCCAGTTCCAGTGGAGGAATAAGGACTGCCTGGTAATGGGAGTGAACCTTTCGAAGGTGTTAGATTGGTCACAAAAGCATACAATAAGACAACAGTAAACAGTATGAGACAATGCAAGTGATTTTATTTTATTAGGGCTAGAGCACTCATGTATCAGCTGATGTGGAGTTATTTGTATATCTGAGACTTTTAAGTGGTTTATTCCTTGCACAATATGTTACAGAAATCTTCTGTCTTCTAAATGTTTGTTTTCAGTGATCGCTGCAGCAGAGGCGCCAAAAACTTAAAAATAAAATTCTGTGACTCAGATTGGCAGAAAGAACAGTTACAAGAACAAAAGTTATGTTGAACAGCACAAGATGGGCAACTTTTGTGGCCCATGAAAGGTTGGGACTAATGACTTAGAATGCTCTTTCCTCTAAACTTCTTGGTTTCCTGTGGCTTGGTTTACCAGTTCACCTGTGTTGACAAAAGGTTAAGCAAGGTGTAATCTGTATTGAATGGTTGAATAATGTTTCTCTCAGACTCATAATTCAGACCTGACATTATTGCATGGTTGCAATACGTAACAACTCTTATTTAAAAATACTTAAACTAAGACTAGAATTTGCTTACAATGACCTTTCTAATTTATCACTTTTTAGTTAAATTTTTGTTTCAAAATTGCTTGAAATCAACATGTTAACTTTTTAAAATTCATACAGCTTCTTTTAAACTGCTCTTCCAATTATTTTTAAAACTTTGATGTATATATGTATGAATGCTTTCATTATGGAAAAGAAACATTCACCTAGAACTACTGTCAATTGTAATGTACTTATAACACAATTTACTAGACAAAATATATTGTGGTAATTTTACTAAATAGCTGAATTTCTTCTCTCCACCTCTTGCTTCCTCAATTTGACTGTGAAAAGTGGCTATGAGTGATCCTACTATTTCTTATATCTTAGGATAATTTTAATTAAAGTTCATAGAATGTACTTGAATTAAACCTTTGTATAGTTTAAAGGACTAAAGCTATTCTGATGCCTTTTAATTTTAGCATTCAATTTCATTTTATGAAAACATTCTTCCCTTTTAATCTAGCTTTTCGGTGTTTTTTTTTTTTGTCATTCAGTAGGGAGAGCAGCTTGTTTTAATAGGTTAGTGAAAACACAATTTAATAACCTATCACTTCAAGAGTGAGGATACTAAGGTTCATTCTCAACATTTCCTTGAGTCTGTGGCTTTATTTCTTTAAAAGGCCCCTGCTGTTGCTACGGAGCTGTGTTTGTATTTTCTAGTGGTCAATGCTACTGGAAATTGTATGAGTTAAAGCGGAAAAAGTGCATAGGATGGGAGTTGCACTTTTTTTTTTTAATAGTAAGGGTCATAGCTTTCTGAAAAAATGCCATGTGGAAAACTTCCTTCCACTCTTACCACATTGTATTCATTCTTTATTGTTTAACTAAAATATCCCTGCCTGCATATAAACAGATAATAGGGAAGTACTTCTTTTCAGTGTTTATTTCATTTTCCTTTAATGGCATTCTGACAGCTAGAAATGACTGGATTATACTTCACCAGTTTTTAATCATTAACTTATTTTTAGTTAGTCAGCCATGCTGTGAAGGTCTCTGGGCCTTTGTGGTAAGAAACAAAGTTTGAGATTTCTTGATAAAATATTTTGTGATGGTTTTCTTTCTGAAAATATTTTCCCCTTTTACCATATGAATCTTTTGAATAATTTCAGTCAAGCTTGACAGGCACTTCTTTCCTTTGAGTTTAAAGTTTTTTGAACAATATTGTCTAGATAGAGGAGAGGCCTAACTTAATAGCTCCAGTTGAGAGAAGGGATATACCGAGTTTTCAGTCATCTGCTTTGTGTAGCGTACAGAAAGCTAGTAAGCTGCTGTCAACAGTCGAGGTATTAAGAAGGAACCTTTGGGATGGGATATGAAGATGTTGTAGGTAGAAGTGGCCTTAAAGGACTGGGATGCAGGAGGTGTAAGACCATGACTTGAAATTACTGTGGTAGGGTGGGGTGTATGGAAAATGTAGGACACAAATCAACAGGTGCTGGACTTACAGTACTTCTCATGGAGCACCTTTTCTGATATTAAAGCTTGGCTGTATAGATTCCATCCTCTGCCTGCTTTTTGGCTCCCCCCTAATTCCCTCCCCAACAGAATAAAATATAATTAGAAAAAAAAACCCAACAGCACAATAAACGTTCTGGAATTATGTTACTTTTTCTTTTGCGTGACTGAATTTTGAGTTGTAGAAAGATTTTTATTTTTTTAAACTACCTGATCTATTGACCTTATAGCAAGATAAATATTAAGCAGTTTCTTTAAGTCCATTATTGTGTATAGGTACCCTGAGGATAATGAGTGTATATACACAGGCAACAGAATGAATGCAAAATCTGTTTACAGAATTAGGCTATATTTAAGGATACTGAAATTTCTGCCAAACAAGGAGCACAGTGAAATTTCATCTGCCAGTTGTGTTGCTCTTAATGTTCTTTAATTTAGCAGACAAGATAGTTTGGTTGTAATTAAGCTTTTCTAATATTGTTGTTCCCCAGGGTTGTGGCATAAATCATTTTACTCCATAGTTTCCTGAATCTTCACTGCCTCTATTTTTCCTGTATAACGCTTCCATAAACAATCTCTGGGATGCAGGAAAACTTCATACTACGAATTACTTCTTGTGTATGTAATGTGATTTTGAATATATGCAATTGAATTTCTTTTCCCCGAGTCTTTTATTCAGGTTTTCTGGTTTTCTTGGTGTTGTTTCTTTCTTCTATGCTCATACTCTTCCTGCTGTGGTAACAAATGTTTTTTGCCCAAAGTAACTCCCATGGCAATCTGTTACTCCTCGCTTTTTCTATAGGTAGACCTGGCAACCAGGCTGAATTGCTCAACAGTTGCTACTGAAGAACAAGAGGCAATGGGCACACTGAAGTAAAAGAAATTACATTTAAACATAAGAGAAAGGGATTATTTTTTTTATTATCATTATTGTGACTGAACACTGATTGAACACTGAACGAACATTGAATAGGTCACCTGGAGAGATGTGATAGAGTCTCCATCCTTGGAGATACTTAAAACCTGGCCCCCAGCAACATGCTCAAGTTTAACCCTGCCCTGAGCAGGGTGTTTGGACTGGATGATATATAGTGTCCCTTCCCACCTCAGCCATTCCCTGGTTCTGTGAAGTAATCTGGTGTGTCTTAGCTGCAATTCATTTCAAGATAGCCACAGTTTGTTGTTTCTTTCTACAAGGTTATGCAGCAGGGCAAGTTGTAGTCATTTTCTCCTGCCCATCTTTTTGCCATTTTCTCCCCAAAACAATTTCAAAAGAAAACCCTTACTGACCCTTAAAGTCTTGGACCATATTTCATGAGTCTTAAGAAAGACACCTTCCAACTTGAATTTCAGATATATTGAATTTACCCATTCAGCCTTTTCTATAATAGGTTGGGAAAAGGATTGGGAAAAGATGTTTTCAAGACTTGTTACACAGGGGACTAGTTTAATTAAAGATTTTACTTGCGGGAAAATATGTTTTTCCTAACCATCCTTTCACGATTTAAAAGGACAATGAGGTAGCATAAAAAAATGCAGCTCTTAACCTGCAGCCTCTTGCAGTTATCTCTTGTCCCACGAGCCTAGCCCTGTCATACATTTTACATCTGACTTTTTGAATGAATGACCTAGTGTAGATCTGAATTTCCCGCTTTTGGTAAAAACAAACAAATAATCGAACATACATATTGGTATAACATTCAACTAGCATTTTCAATAAACCAAAAGACATTTATTGGAAAACTTAACCTGCTAAGAAAGCAACCTTGTGGCACAGAATGGAAGCAGTGGAGGAATTCGAAGCCCCAGAAGCTACCCAGTTGAGGTAGAACAGAAGAAATCGGAAGATCATTCCAAACTCTGTTCTTTTTTTTTTTTTTCATTAGTTGTTTTTTCAAAACATATGTGTGAACTTTTATTCTTCTCAACCTTTCTTTGTCTTACCATTTGACTTAAGAAATAGTACTCTCCGCAACAACAGTATTAACGTACTTCATGACCATACAAGAGCATATATAGAACTCGTCATATACTAGTTCAGTTATCTTACCAATAAGTATTTGTATGCTTGTTTGTGCTGTGAGGTCTAACCTTAATAATACGTGTGATTATTGACCTTACACACAACGTGTTCTACCTAAAACTAAACTAGGGGGTGTGGGAAAAAAAATTTACAGCATCATCTCTTTATTGTCTTATGTGCGGCTTTTTTTTTTTAATTTGACCAAAAATATCCTCATGCTGCAACACAATACTTAGAAATAAAGCACCAATAGGTGAGATTATGTTAATCTAAAATATTTAAATACCAAATAACAGAGAGGCAGACTACCTTGTTTTATATACCAAAATATTTTTCTGTGTTCTACATTTACAAATAATGCATACATTCACTATAACAATGTGCATTTTTATTTTTTTGTTGCTGGCAGGTCATAACTCCTCCAAATCTTCCAAGTATTTGAAACTGCACCATATTATTTTCATTATGAAAGAAATCGATGCAGCACAATAAGGCCCCTTCATGTTTGCTCACACTATATATAAGCACGCCACTTCATTGCATGGTGGCTAAAATTGCATTTTGGCATTCCTTTTCTTTTAGGAACAGCACTTGACATTTTACTTGGGGATACCTTTCCTTGTCGTTTGTCTCTCTTGCCTTTCTTTTTTCTTTCCTGTGGTACTATACTTGTGCAGGCTGTCATGCATCTCATCTCACGTGTTGGTAACTGGTACCTTTCCCATTCTAGTATTGTGTCAGCTCGCCACCAGTCAGTGCAAGAAGAGGTAGTGGCATGTTCCTTGCTCTGCCCTCTGCTGGTTTAGGAACCTTCTCTCATTCATCATACCTGTAATATAACTTGTCACGATCTTAAAAAAACCCAACAACTCACTCCTGCTTTGGATTTAAAAAAAAAAAAAAAATTGAATTGTTTAAATAGTAATAGCGGAACTTTGATCATGATTGAGTGAAATAAGCTGCAAATACCATGTGGTAGATAGTTCCTTCAAAGATTAAATTACAGCAGAGAACATGTTATAACTCAGCTGCACTTTGCATCAGGTTCTGTTTTATAAATGAGGGTTATTTTTCTCTCTTTTTTCAGCTTCTGAAATTCACAGAGATATTTTTGCAGCCTCCATTTTTTAGAAAGTTGGCTAAGATAACATTAAAAAAAAATCACTGTAGCTGATAGTCTGGAGTAGTGCGTTTGTGCACATGTTAATGAAGAATAGTGAAAAGAAACTTCCTTCTTTTACATAAATTTTACATAAATCTCTCATGATACTATTTTTTTTTAATCCTGGTCTATTCCACAAAATATTTCAGACTTAAAGCAGCTGAATTAAAACATTTTAAGGAACAGTGCTCCCTCAGGTATATATGAATCTAAAGTACTGCAAGTATTTGTTGATATTAAATCTTAGAACATTTCCTCTGCATGTCTGATTTTCTGGAAGAATTTTAATGAAATTTGGGGAAAAAGATACATTTGCAATTAAATTTGCTTGCCTTAGTTTTTTTTAAAATATGAATTGTGGTTAAGCCACAAATGTTTGTCTTACAAATAGGAGGCTCTTTTATGCCCAGATTTTTAAATTTTAAATAAGTGTTTTTTGTTTATTTGGGCCTTTATTTAGATTCAAAAGTTATCATAAACCTATCTCATTTACTGGAGTTTTGATCTCCCCCACCCCCGTTTTTTTTACTCATTTAATTACATTTTAAATATTGTCAAATTTAAATTATGTTTCTGGGAAATTTAGCTAGCTTTATTCACTGTGTAATAAAAATGGAGCTGGAAAGTTTCTTCTGTGTTGTGTTCATTATCTGATTTTTTTGAAAGTCTGGATACTTGAATGTGTTACTTAAATTTACTGATATCTGTTGTTTAAAAATGTTTACATTAAAAATATTTTGTTTAGCATGCCCTCCCTTTCTGAAAATATTACTAAGATTTATCTTTGGGATTATTAATGCTATCGATGTAAGAGAGTACCTGTGTAATGATGACCATCTTGTTACATGCTCTTCTGTGACTTCAGTATTACAGCCTTGTCATCACCTCCTCTCTGCCCTTCGTCCAGTACATTTAGCTCTGCTTTGAAAATTGCAACTTGTATTCCTCTTGTAATGTTTGACTCTTGAACCTTTTCTTCATGAGCATTTAACAGCAATTTTTAAAACTGAAGAACTGCTCTCTTGTCCTTTGGAGTGATTCGGATGGAGTTTGTATGTATGGTGTCTGTTTCACTTTTCTTGAAAATAGGAGGTTGTTTTAACCGCCAGCGCGTTTTATCTGTTTCATCCTTGAAAGGCTCCAAAGAATATTGAAAGCAGTACTGTATTTGTAGTACTTCTTGTTCTTGTTCCTTTGTTGGGTTGGGAAAGGTACTTTAAGAAATCACATTTGTCTTACAGTTTGTTCTATTCACAGAATTGAGTTTGTCTACTGTTTATGTGATTGTTTTATACAGAATGTAACAATGCTTCATAGTTTCCATGTTTGATTTTTTTTTTTTTTTTTTTTTAGGAAGAGCAGAACCGAGGCAAGCCCAACTGGGAACACCTGAATGAAGATTTACATGTACTTATCACTGTGGAGGATGCTCAGAACAGAGCAGAAATAAAACTGAAGAGGGCTGTTGAAGAAGTAAAAAAGTTACTGATACCTGCAGTAAGTATTTGTATGCAAGTCTTCGTTTTCCATTTCCAGAAGTTACTTCTGAAATACAAGTAATACTGCAGCACTAAGAACAAGCTTGCAGAGCGGCATCCTAAAATGAAGCTTAATTTTTTTGTAATACTCTAGTGATCTTTAAGATGTCTCATCCCGGATTGAGTTATTCCTCAGAACAGAATAATATTTTTAAGGCTATTTTTTTCTTGTTTTAGATATAGATGAAGGAAATTCTTATCACCCTTAAAAGGCAATGCTGAACTGCTACAAACACTAGCTTTCTTACCTTCTTTCAGTATAAGAATGCTTCACTTTAAGGCTGGGGAAATACGGCATGCTTTTATGTTGCGCTTTGAGATGATTCTGATACTTTAAGAACAGAAGGCATGTTTTCTTAGATCATCACGTTAAATACCTTCCAAAAAGAACAAAAACCTTCAGGAACACAGTATCAAAAAACTTTGCTATCAATATTCAGGGAAAAAATAAATATATTGAAACTGGAAAATGGGTTGTATTTCTCATTTCCTGATAATATAAACTGCTTTCTGCCCAGTCAGATGACTTAAAGCCTTTTGCAGGGATCGGAATTACCCTGTGAGAGCCCAGAGAAAATCTGCTCTGCATTCTCACTCAAAGCAAGGTGACTTAGCATGGCTGTATAGTGTATCCCAGGCCATTAGCTTGCATCTTGTGCTGATTTTTACCACCCCTTTTATGCCATTATGAAATGATAAAAATAAATTATATCTTTTTCAGTGGTGGAAAAATTTTCCATATTACCAGGAAAAAATTGAGAAAAGCTTGTAAAAGTAAGTAGTAGGTGGTATTAAAACGACCTAGTGATTTTGGGTGCTCAGTGAATTCTAATAGATGCTGACTGTGAGGGAGCTTGTGGTGACACGTGCTGTATATTTATTCAGAACACATTTTTAAAAGTAACCAAAGATCAGGAGTGAGTTACAAGTTTTGAATTAACAAAATATGGTAGAATATTAAACAGGAAGTATGAATAAAATGTAATTTAGACCTCTTCACATTGCACAGTCAGTCTCTGAAAGCTGAAATCAACTAGAGGAAAGTAGATCTTCTGAATTTGTTCATTTACTAAAGAGATCTTGAGCACATTAGAATTGAGTTTATAGTCAGGATTAGAAATGGTAATAAGAAAAAGACTTTATATGGGCAAAACTTGAAACACTTATGTTTATTCTCTAACTACTATGCAGCAAATAGTTTAAAAAACACACAACTCAAACTTCTGTGTGATACAGAATTAATTTTGTCAAATATCTGTTGATTCTTCTACCTCCCTCTTAGTGCTGAACAATATGACTGAAGGGTCATGTTCAAGATGACCTGACAGGTCACAAACCCCAGTATGTCTGAAGCACTAATGTGTATACTCTGTGTATGTTTGTGTCATGCTTGGTTTCTGGAGCTGGTGTATGAGTGTGTTTTGAGCCTCCAAAAAAAAATGAATACAGTAGTAGTTTTTCATTGTGATCTTGTTAGCCAGCTTTTTGTCTTGAAAATATTCTGCCTCATTTAATAACTTAATCAGTTGGGGGAGCTCTATAATCCTGATTACAGAAATATTTTTTTCCCCTCTAGAAATAAACAACTATGGTCCAAATATATCATCAATTGAAAAACACTTTGTCAGTTCAATTCATTAACATCTTTATATATTATGTGTAGGCATTAGAGATTTGGGCGGTGCTTATTACATGCACAAGAGTTAAGTCTCTTGATTTTCATTTCTGAAAACTGTGCCTCATTGAAACAGGCATGTGTAGTACATACTGATGAATTAGTATATTGGTGAACTTGGTTTTTGCACTAACTTGCATCTGTTCAAGTAGTATCAAAAATGGCTGTTTAATCAAATTATGGTTTCAGACAGTTTGAGAGTCAAATATTCTGTTTTAGGATTAAAAGATATGAATGGAAAACTTCTATGAAGCCAGCCATAAACCTCTAAATAATCAGGGTAAGAGAGAGCAAAAAAAAGAAATCCTAGCTCATTATAGTAAGAGGGGGGGAAATTGTGGATGTTGGAAGATTCTAAAGATGCTATAAAATGTATGAATGTAAAATTGGAAATTCCCTTTCACATGGTAGAATACCTGCAACTATTACTGTTTTCCAAATACATGTGAGAGGATTAAAATTGATAAAAAGATATTAGTGTATTTCCATTTTATCTTCATCCAACTTGAATAAAATTTAAGATTATATAGGAGAGAAGATTCAGTCTTATACTTGCCATATATTGGCAATGCTTTGGTTTTCGGAGTTACATTTCAGAAAAGCAAGCTGGTGTGAGAGATGGGAATGAGTTACTAATTTCTTGGAATAATCAGTCATTTTTATGCTCAAGATATTAAAAAGCCTAATTACTTTTTATAGCAACAGTGCACAAATAGGCACATTTCTAAAGTGGATTTCCATTTGAAGGTACTTGGGTGAACAAAGATTATTTCAGTAGTAGCATGTGTTTCTTCTCATCTTTATGAATCTCAATGACTAGTGATTTTTTTTTCCTTGTGGTTGTGAGTTATTAATTTCCCTTTCCACTTGCTCTTGGATTTTTACCAAGGTGGTGGTATAATCAAACAGTTTATCTTTAGAAATAAAAGTGACAACTTGAGGCAGACTGGCTGAACAAATCATTCTTTTTCTCTAAGGAGAAAGGCTAAAACCTTTTTTTAAAAAAATAAATATTATTTTGCACTTAATTTAAAATTCTTTGGTACGGAATTATTTTTCTTGTTTTACTTTGTCTGTACTTGAAGTTCTATAGTTCTAATTCTTTTCCTCTTCCCATAGTTCAGTGAGATACTGGTCATTATCTGGACCTGCAAGATCATATGGTACTGCTTCTTTCATGTTTTTCTCTGCAGAAAAACAAGACGAATAAAGCAGTCTGCAGGCTTTTGGGATCACACTGAACTGTACCGTCCCTATGCCTCCTTCTAAAGTGAATTCTACAGGTTATTGATTTCTCGTCATTGTAAGAGCTTTGAGAGTTTATTTGTTGTTTGCAAGAGTTCAGTAAGGATGGGCGATTCTCTTGCAGAGGAGAAACAAAAGATGCTCTGGATTGTGTACTGCAGAACACAAGAAAAATGCAGAGCCTGTAGAAGGGGACATATGTAATAATTAAGCTTAGCATATCAAGTTACAGTGTTATTAAGGGCTTGGAATTATTCTTTGAGGTCCTGGGCAGTAGGTCTGAATTCCTCTGCTAGAAATATGTAAGGCTTCTACATTTTTGAAGAAGTGTTGAATAAACTTGTCCAGTTGAATGTGTTTTCTAGATACTCCTTTCATCATACAGATGTGTAGGTCTCTTTAGTTACTAATTAGACTTTATATAGGATGAGGCACACACAACAGAATTGAAATTTCAGGCAAATACTTTTTATCCCTTTTTCCTTTGACTCCACGTTCTTCGTTTCTGAGGAAAAGATCATATTTTCAGCTTCTACTTAACTATTCTAATTTGGTCTGGAATCAGTGTCTATCAAATCCTTTGTATTGCTCTTCCTGCATCGGGGCAGCTGTAGTTTTACTTGGTTGCTGCCTCCATCTTGTATGAAGACAACTGCGAGATAGCATTAGTCAGTGATGCTCTCTCAAACTGTGTGTATCATTTGCCACTACGATAATGGAATTTCAAGATTGTGATGGGTAGGAAATAAAGCTTCAGTAGAAGATTGTTTAATTTTGTTAGTAAATTTGGTTCTTACTTATAATAGTGATTTTTAGACGTTTCAGTCTTGAACATCTTTAAATTTAGCTGTATGGTATGGGGGAAGTATCATTATTTAAACAAAAAAATGATTGATCTTAATTAAAATAAATACTGTAGCAATATTGATTTCATAATGGCAAAATCCTTACAGTAGATCAATGTCAATGGCAGAGATTTTTTTTTAAGTAATTCAAACTCAAATAAAACCATAATATATGACATATAATTATTCCTTAATATGGCAAAACATAAATTATGACTTAAAATACATAGGAGTCAACAAATACGCAAAAATGACCATTATAAAATTGGTTATTTTGTAGCAGCTTTATGCATTGGACAACAATTACTATCAGTTTTCAACAGTGTTCCCAAGCATTTCATCCTGTTGAGTAATAAATGTTTCAGTGCTGTAGTTGAGGAATTTAAAAATGGAGGAAGGAAAGCATGCAAAATAAAGATGTTACTAGAACACAGTTATCACACCAAGGTGATCTACAACATAAAGTCATAGAGAGTCCAAATTACCAAAACTTAATAAGCCATTTAGTAATAGAAAAGTGTGGATAATCCTTGCTGTATGGAGGAGCTGAATTTGGAAATTAATTTTGCCAGTCTTCAGGTCAAATTTTTTTTAAAAAAAAAAAAACAACATCCAAACCCAAACAAACAAAAAAACCCAAACAAAACCAAAAAAAACCCAAGCAACTTTGCAGAGCTACAAAGCCTCAAAAAACTGGCCTGAAGAGTGCTGGATTAACTGATGTTACTATCCTTTAACCATATCATAGTTGCTGCTACAACTGCAGTCTGTTTCCAGCAAGGTGTTTGGAAGGCTGAATAAACTTAAACTGGGAAATAAAGGAAGTAAAGCATACACTCTTGTCTCTAAACATTTTCATAAACAACAGGGAGAAAATAGCTATGCTTAACATATAATAGATTAGTAGAAATCAGACTGAGAACAACTGTGGAAATAGCTGAAAATTGCCCAAGAGGCTGAAGCAGTTGCTGAAAGTGATTGATTGAATCTTCTTGAGTTAAGATTTTACTATTGGGTGAATTTACTTTGGCCTGAGGGGCTGGTAAGGTTAAATGCAAGGCACTACTAGAAAAGTAAAAGTAGGAGCAACGAACAGAATGCTTAGAAGATGTATTAACCAGGGCCATACGATAAGAAATACTGGCTGTTTGCAGGGGAAAATAAGCAACTTCACACTGTTAGATCTTATATTACGCTTCACTTGTAGTGCAGTAAGAAAAGCCTCATGAGCTGCAACTGAACTCTCATGCAAATCATGGAGAAAACAGGGAAAACCTGTGCAGATGATGGCTGCCTTCAGTATCAGCTGTGACAAAGGATGGGATTGGGAAAAACCTTAAGAATTTTTTTTTATGTCAAAAGATTAAAACAGATAACATACGCTGTCTATAAAACAAAGGATTATTATATTCTGTATAGCAGAAGGCAGGGGATTTAAAAGAATAGTAAATAGTGGAAGGAAATCTAGGGAAGTAGGATTTGATTTTCACCTTGAAGATAATATTCACCATCTTACTGCTATGAAGAAAAAAATCATCGAATAACAAACTATTCACTGTAAGCGTCATGGAGCATGATATTCTTCATGTTCACTGTCTTGAAACATAGTATGCCAACAAAAATATCAGCAAAGCTTTGCACGAAGATGTAAAGCAGACAGCTACAACAAATGTATGTGACCCTATGGTTAAAGAAAAATAACTGTGTTAAATGGGATCCTGTCTCTTCTTCAGTATCTGTTGCTTTAAATTTTGAAGAGATGTTACAAAAACACAGCACAAGTGTTTTGTGGTTACATCGAATGGCTTGCTTTGCTGAAGAATTGAGTCTTCCATGATAGTCCAGCTAACGTGCAAGGATTTTACTCACAGGCTTTCTTCTTACAAATGCTTATTTTACTCCTTATCAAAGCAGCAGCAGAAAGTGACATTTTGGTGTTTAATCCAGTTTAATGTGATGTATACTGCATGATTTTTACAAATTGGATCGTTCTTTGTAGTGAGGCTTGGTGTGTAAGTACTCACTAACTGTCCTCCTTCTGTTTACTCTCTGTTACTAGAGATGTTATTTTGATGGTATCTCTATTTTTAGTCACTCATATCAACACATTTTCTTTATATAACAGGAGAAAATATAATGAAGAGGCAATAGTCTTGGCAGAATGTTTTATTTTTCAGTTGGATAAGTTAAAAGCCTTTCTTTCCCAAAGACTGCCTTCAGCAAATGTGATGAGGTGGTGCTTCTTTATTAAAGTTAATTTCTAATACTTTCCTTCTAAGTGTAGTCGTAAATTTCCATTGTGGTTTACTTTTACCTTCTTACAATAAACTGAAGGATGTCTTCGTTTTTACCCTGAGAACTTTGTGTGCTGTGAATTCCATAGCAAAAACCTGATACAGTAGAAAGAATTTTAATTTAGGAATGTTTAATCGTGCTTTAGCTTTAGTTAAAAAAAAAAAAAAAAGAGTGGATATTGTAGTAATGCTGTACATAATTTGTTTCCCTCTAGCTAAGACTAGCAAAAGCTTGAAATTTGAAAGATAATCAGGAGGAGATTTCATTTGTTTTAGCCATCTAAAAAGCTACTATAAATTCTGCATGCAAGTTTGACTTCCCTGAATAGCTCTTTCTAACTCATTCTTGCATGTTGTGCTGGTTTTGCATTTTTGCTTTCACAAGTGAGAATATAGTCCTGCCTTCTACAATCTCCCTGTTGAAATGTTGGTCATGCTGTGCAATCCATTGTTTGCTGCTTGTTCAATTAAGGTTATGAAATGAATAAGTGATACAGCAGCAGAAAAAGGACACTGCTGTCCTTAAAAGCTTTTTAGGAAATTCCTGCATTACATCTGTTTTGTCAGTTCAGATGCAGTTCAGTGCACATCATGTACATGATCAAAAGGGAAGCTCTGTAGGTAGGGTAATGAAGCAGCCCATACTCCTTGGGAGTGACTGCTAGGTAACATGTGGTAAACTTTTTGATGTGGAGGAGAGGTGATAGTGTATTATTTTTAGTAGTGTGAAGCAGACTTAATGTTTCCATGACAGTATGAACCAAGGACTGCTGCAGTCCTGCCATTCCTTCATGATTTGCTGTTCCTGCTTCCAGCTTTGTATCAGAAAGTACTGGCCTTCATCTGACCGTGTAGTGAGTCCATTTGGTGGAGCGCTTAACCTTGGATTAGCTGACTTGCTACGGAGTCAGTTTTGTTTAGCACTGACAGAAGTGGTGAAATGAGAACATGCAGCCAGGGAAAAGTGGGATCGCAGCAGACCGCCCTTAAATAAACTTAAACTTCTGTAGAATTGCAAGTGAGTATGTTCACCTGCAGATAGGATGAGAACAAAATAATCAGAAACTCAGTGTAGCAGAATGTGAAAGTGGAAAACAGAAGAGGAAAGCCTACTACTATGTAGGTTTTCCTTTTCTGTTTTCCACTGTCCAGTATGTTTGGTACTGGTAATTTCAGTAGCTTATCCACAACTTGAATAAAGAATTAGTTACATTGAGTGGTCCTTAAGTAAATTCTGGTATGCATTTTAACAGTCTTATTCTGCTGAAAGTTTTCACTGTAATGCAAGTCTGAGTGTTAAAAATGAGGACAAATATCTCTTACACCAGTTCACATAGGAAGTGTTTACATATTGTACTTGATACGTTACTGCAATGTTAAATTTTTTTGCTTACTCTAGTATTGACTATTAACAAAATTATTTCAGGCTAGCTGCAAGTGTGTAGCAGCCCTCATCATTGTGTATTGTGGTGGAAACTCTGTAGACCAGTGGTTCATTACGACCTAAATAACATCTGTTGATGGAAATGATTTTTTTTGAGACATTATTTACTACAAGATATCTAGGTGATTTGCAACCTAATTGAATTAAACCGTGTTTAAACTCTGTTAAATTCCTCAACTCTCCTGAAATCATCTTCATAGTACTAAGCAGAAAACTAATATTGTCAGAATATTGTTCATGGCAATATTTTTCGAAAGCGGATATAAAATTTTTTCTTATATATTATGTTTATAAATTTGTTTTCAATTTTCAAAAAGTCGGCACATATTTAAAGGCTAAATACAAACTTATGATTATCTGTGCCCTCACATACTTCGTTTTACAGATTTGAACACGTGGTCATCAGATATAAGTATGTTTATTTTTATTAGCTTATAACCTAGGTAGCAGTTCATACTGATTCTTATTCTCCCTAGACTTTTGTTATACTAATGGGAGAAAGAAGCTCCTCTAACAGTTATTTCTATGCACCTTAATCCAGCTGTTACTCTGAATTTTTCAGGACAACTTTGATGGCTTCTAGAATCCAGTGAAATCAGTTAATTCTGCCTACATACAGTTACTGTTGAACACCCAATATCTTTTCCCCTTTTCCTTCTTCTCCAAAATATTTATTGGAGATGTATACCACCCTCCTCTGTATTCATTTATTTAAGGTGTTGCAGATGTATAAATTGAGAAATGGTAGATGGTAATTTCTGAAAAAGACCTTGGGAAACTTAAAACGTAGTCTTTTCTAGAAGAGAAACAAAGAAGCTCTGTTGCCTGAAACTCAGTAGGCCCATGCGATTCCAAAGCAGGATTATGCATTGATTAGGAGCTCCAATTAGGTTCTACATGGGTTTTGTCTGTCTTCCAAAAATGCACTTAATCTATTTTTTTGGTAGACATAGTTGTGGAAGAAAAAATTACATTGACCTAGTCTGGTAATTAATTTTGTGGTATCTGAAACTTTTTTACATTCTTCCCCCCCATTTTTTAAACTTGCTTCTTCTATTCTTCGCTATTTTTTCTGTTCTCCATGTAGTCTTTTTTTTTCTTTTTTTCCTTCCTTATCTTTGTTCTTTTTCTATTGATGGCACTGGAGCAGAACACAGTAAGCTGGGATCTTTATATAATTTCTTGTTAAAGTATTTCTGCCCTTATGCAAGAAGTTGATGATGAAGCTGTGATTCTCCTTGTCTGTCCATCTTCATAAAGATGATGAGAAAAATGCAATAAATTACCATGCATTATTTTCCTTATCCTTCATTTCTAGTTACAGTTGGGTTTTGTTTGGTTGGTTGGTTTTCTTTTTTGAAATCACAGCCTTATACCGAAGTGGAAGAAATGCTAATTGTAGACTTCTGATTCGTGGGGAGACATAGTACAAAGAGTAGAAATTTGTTGCCCTGTATTTTTAACACATTTTTATACTAAATATTAACCAGACTATATTAAGGAGGTCAGATCACTTTATGTACAAGTCATCTTGGCAGAGGTTTCTGGAGGGATGTTAGCAATTGCAAAGATTTTTGTGTGAAGTAATAGTAAAGTAACCAGTAAACATTTCCCTTTTACAGCTATTTAAAGCATTCTTTATTGCTAGTGTTAGTTTTGAAATCTAGATTTCTAATGATGCAAAAATAAAACTTGTCATACAAACATCTGTGGTTTAATGCTGACTGATGATTTATAGCCATCAAGTTGCTCTACATTATGCTATTTTGACATCAGAACACAGAAAATTCTAACCTTTGGAAAAGCACCCAGGGTTTTTCACCTACTATTCAATAGAAAACTTAAGCATTTCATTTTTAAAACAGTGTAGAAGTGCTTGAGCTTCCAGTGGAGGATTAAAAAGATTTCTCTTTCATAAGTTGTTTATAGGCTAAGGCTTTAATATGGGAATGTTTTGGATCCTGATATCAGGAGAAGCATAGGTGTGCATAATGTAAGAGACTGGAGCTATTTTAAATAGCTTACATCATTTTGGACTAGGCCATTTGTAACACTTTAGATCAAACTGGAGACTGGTAAACAGTCCTGGAAAGTTAAAGAGTACATTTTTTTGTGTTGTTGGAAATGGTATGGGTTTTTTATATTTTTTTTTTCTTATATCTGATGTATTCTAATAAGTGTTTTAAAAGCTCTGCCTTATTTTCAAACATACTTTATTAACAGGGATAACTTAATGAAAACAGAACTGCCTTCTACATCTTCAGTATTACCATTATTAGCTAATTTTTAATATTTATACAACATCTGTGCACATAGTAGGTTATGTTCATCAATTTAACTTGTGTTGGAAAATGAAGTGTGTTTAAATTCCAAATGACTTGGAATTACTGGATAGAAGGAAATCTGAACACCAGCAAGTCTTAGGAGAACATCAGGGGTCTCTAACACTATGTCCAGTACTTTGATATTGCAGCCTCTTAGAAATGGATTTGAAGATGTGAAATTTTCTTTTTGACTAAACACAGCTGTAGATATTAAGAATTTCAGTTGCGTTGTTTTTAAATAAATAATCCAGTCTTTGATAGATACTTTTCTACAGTCTCCAAAACTGCACATTGCAAATAATTTTTTTATGAGTCTAAAAAAATCAGCCCACCAGAACCAACATTTGGAGTTGACTGTCTTAAGATCATTTGTGGTAGTTTTGATGAAAACTAATTTTCAGTTGTGTAATTGCATGCACCACTATTCTGTTCTCTCATCTTAGTAGTAGCTTCTTTGGGATTTCTTCCCTCTATAGCTTAGGTGTCCTAGGTTGAAAACAAAATTTAAACTTTGTCTACCCTGGCTTTCTTGGGAATCATAGTTACTATACTGATATAGTTGTACTAATGCAAGCAAATGATATGTCTGGAAAGGTGAAATGAAACTAGAAGAAGTAGAGATGTGTCGTATATATGTGCTGTAGTGATGGAAGTTTATGCAAGTAGGCAATTCTAGTTCTTTGCTAAGCCTTTTGGCTATGTTAGGCAGCCTTATTTTTCTGTATCTGTTGGTCTGAGCTTTTAGTTTTTAATGAGTAGACCTGCAGCTGCTAGGGTCTTAAAAGTTTCAAAGTTTTAGAAAGAGAGCTTGCTCGCTTAGTTTGTTAGAATTTATAATCAAAATCAGTGCTATCAATAAAAACTTCATGTCATATTGTGCAGGAAAGCTGTTTCAGAGAGTATAACCACTTGTTTTGCCTTGGAAGATAAATTATGAAAGACAAAGGGAGCTAAGAGGAATGTCTGAATTTCTCCCACATTTTTAACCCACTGTAGTACGTCTGGTAATAATTAGCAATCTGATTTTACAGTTAATGGTATTTCTTGTCGTTTAGAACAGATAGACTATTGCTGTAGTGTTGAGAAGAATACTGTTTTTTCTTAAGCCTGCAAAAGCAAGGTTTGTATTTGTCTTTCTGTAGTCATTCCTGAAATTCCTGATTGATTTCCAAAGAAGGTAGGCTGTAGAGAGGGACTCCTTTAGTCATCCTTGCAGTATGAGCTCCTGTCGTAGTGGATGGTGAACTCTGCAAAGAGATGCTTTATTACTCAGCAGTGAGAAAAGCTTCAGGGAAATCTGTTACTTTTGAAGATCCAAAGGTCAATCATACTCAAGAAAGATACACATTAAAAAAATCAGGCTTTTAAAATTCCTCTGGTCATAGAAACACTTTTCCCCTGTGCTAGCAAAGATACTCTCTAAATAAATGATAACTTCCTCATCTGTAAAGAGGGGTGATAGCTTCTTACTGATTTGTAAAATCCTCTGGGGGATAAATGTTTACTTAAAAAAAAAATTATATGAAAGGTCATTACTGGAACGCTAATTCTTTTGTAGCAATCTGTAGTTTTGCAGGTGGTACTGGAAACAGAATAATGAGCAAAGTTTAGGTTATCCTATAAGATTAGAGATTGGGGGGAAACTTCAGAGTTCTTGGTGTTCATTCAGAAAGTTGTGCTAATAAGAAATAGTTTCATTGATTTCAGCTTAAAATTAAATTGTTTGGTTGCATAAGTCATCATGTAAATTCTATGTATTACTGAAATATTTTTGTGGAGGAACTTTTAAAATTATAAATCTATATATCCAGCTACGTAGCCTTTGTGCTTTAAGGCTTTAGTAAACCAGGTATTAAATGATATGTCTTGTCTTTCTTAGAAGGTAAATGGAAGATTAGCAGTTTTGCAGTCACCTAGGAGTCGTGCTCAACTGGGCCTTAAAGGGACTCTAACAGTACCATTTGAGAAAATGTCATCTCTTGTTCCTGTGTAAATCATATTGCAGTGCTTGGAAAATAAAGCAAAGCATGTAAGACACTAAAGCTGATAAATGGTGCAATTTATTCCTACTATGCCATGCTTTACATTCTATATATTTTGCAGCTGTTAGAAGTAATCTGTTTGTAGCAGCCCCAACACATAAATGTTAATCATCATTAAATAATAGTTTCTTTCACTACTTAGTGTAGCTAGGTGGGTTTTTTTAAAGATCCTAAGTGAGTCTAGTAACTAGATCCCATGAAAATTAATAGTACTTTGTAGATCTGAGGTATACAGGCTATTCTAAAAGTCTAGGTTACTTTTAGGAACTTGAAAGTAAGATGCACGATTGTGTGGATGTGATAGTAATGATCAATGGGTTATGTTTGAAATCTGGGAATTGATTTTTACTAGAAGTCTCAAATTGATTTGGAAACTTCAGAAGTCTTTGCTAAGACAACTTTTATGGTGATGTAGTTGAGACATAATCCCCAACATACTCTAGGTGCTGGTTTTATTTATTTTTGCTGCATTTTAATCTGTTCAATCACTTTCCTTCAGATGTCAATCACACCCTTTCAGCCCAATTTTAACGTTGAGGGCAACCAAGGCAACTAGATACATGATTAAATATCATTTAATGAAAAGCACCTGTGGTTTAACGCATGGCTTTTCTTACTAGATTCAGTTTCTGATGGAGGTGGCTCTAGTAGCTCATAGGGGGAAAAAACCCACTCCTTTTAGTGTTCTGATATCAGTTTGGGTTTTTTAATAAGCTTTGCTTTTTATTTTAATAATTCCTTTCATAGAAGTGTCCAAGTAGAATCCTGTTTAATTAAAAAAATTTATTAGCAGGAACTTTAACTGGCATAAAAGCAGTAAATATTGTTCCTTTGTGACTTCTATAAATGGCTTGTATTTCAAGGGAAGCTTATATAAAAAGTAGAAAAACGAAGTATTGTCTTTAAAGTTCTTTAGAACTGTTATTTCAGAAAAAAAGTCTTAGTTTGAGAGTTGTAATTATAGAAATTAAACTGTAAAGATGTCTATATTCCTCTAAAGCATTAATATTATTACCATGTATTACCAAGCCAAAAAAATTAAATAATGCACTTATAGCATAGAAATAATGGTTTACTGTGAATATTTGGGGAGAGGAATCTTTTTTTTTCAAATTATCCTTTCAGTGCTTGTCTATACATACATTCACACTTACTGTCGGGGCATCCTTTAGATGTCTAACTAATTATACCAGTTCTTTCCCTGGTTTTGACCTCAGACATATGGCTATGCTTCCATAACTTTGTCAGGAGCATTTTTGTGTTTCTGGTGATAAAAGTTTCTTTTCCTCAAAAGAATGTGGATGTGTTGCATTTCCGGCAGAGAACAGCATCTGTCCTGTGTGGCACATAATCCACAGTTAAGAGGGACAAACAGTGGGACCATCTAGACAGCGTGGTTGAGCTTAAAGGGTTTTTCCATTGAGTTTCTTGGAAAAGAAAGGTCGATACAGGTGACTCTTCCTATGCTTGTTATCGGTGTTTATTAATCCAGAAGAATAAAAAGGTCTGATCATGCTTTAAGTCTCAGTTTCCTTTCCTACAAGAAGGACTTGGTATTACAGAGCAGGGCCCTCTGCTTCTCTTGATACCCGAAGCATGGCATCTTAGGTGTCCTTCGAACCAGGACACCAGAGCATGACTTTCCTGTCCTTTTTTGTAGATTTTATTTCTGCACAGTTGCATAAGGGAGGAGAGGAATGTCTTAAAACCAAAGTATCATCCTGCTTGGAGAGTGCTCATAATCTCAAAGGATCTGATGCAAGTGAAGTTGCCTCTCATCTCAGTAATGAACACCTTCCTCAAGCACAGTACTTTGGTACATAAATCTATCCACACTTGTTTTTGGACATAGTCTCCTAGGTCTGCTATAGATTCTCCACCACCTTCCAGAATCCTTGCTATACATTGTGTTCTGCTGCCTCATCTCAAATATGTGGCTTTCAGAAACCGGAGCAACTGGCATTTCTGAATCCTTGCTGAGTCCTGCAGCCTCTTCCAAAAGATGTTCTGGGAAAAGAATTCATAAAATGGTATATGAACCAGTCTGTCACTTAGACCTCTGGGGTTAACATCCAGACCTCGCACTCACAGCTATGAGAAGATGTACAAAGAGTAGCTTTGGTTGCTTGTATATTCTATGCACACTCAACAGTTTTATGTACCAACTTGCACAAAAGCCTCTGCTGTGTTACTTACCAGTTATCTTGTCTTCCTTCTTTAGGTAAACCAGTTGGGTTTTCTTACTCTTGAGGTACCCATTACTCTCTCTAGTAAGACTGACAGTCTGTTGTACCATTCTGCCACTCTCAAATGTAAAACAGATAAATCTTTGTTCTCACTGTGATTTCAGGACTGGTTCCTGGTTTCAGGAGTGTCTTTTGTTGGTGCCGACAGTATCTCTGCTGCTTCATGTGTGGGCATATAATGACGAATATATCTATGGATCTTGAAAAGACTCGTAGCTTTAGCAACTGTACTTTTCAGCTGTGACAGTATTCATATTTGGACGCTAGCATCCATGGGTCCATTGATTTGGAAAGGAGTTAAGAACCTTATTTAGGACAGATTTTGGATACATTTTCACTTCTTCCCAGTAGGCCAGAGACACTGTCAGTCCAGTGCAGACTTTTGTCTGTCCGTATATACATCCAAAAATCCTCAGAGAACCACTGTCTCCAAACAAAGATAAAGCATCACATTTTTTCCTTATCTGAATGAAAAGCTTGTAGAAGATGACTCTCAGCTTTTTGCAAAGGATGTGGTTGATCCTGCTTTAAACATTGTATCTCTACTTAATTTCAGGTTGAAATTTACAAAAATAACACCCGTTTCCGACTTATCATGCAGAATTCACAGAGTAACATTGGACGTCTCGGAGGTTATGCCACTTCTTTCTCAGAGCAGATTTCATCCATTGAACGTAAATGGAATCTTTCACTAATACCAGCAGCTGTTTTGACTCTGAGACCCAGGTCTCTTGGCTCCTGTGTGCTTAAATGACCTCAGATGCCAGATTTTGAGTGATTTATGAAGGAAGACTCAGCCTTCCAAGTTTTCACATCTGTTAAAAATCCTGGATAGTATTTGTAAAGGGATGCCATTTTGTCTTTTTAGTTTGTGCAAAGGATAATTATTGCCTCTGATAGGTGAACCTCACTCAAGATCAAATGATACAGGTCTATAGATTGCAAATCAGTACAGGCTGTACCTCCAGATCCTGGAACTGGGGACTGTCATGGGTGTCTTCCAGCTGCTTTCCCCGGGCAATGCATGCTGGCAGTAACAGAAAGTGCGGCAATGATGGTTTTGTGTCAGGAATAATTAGATAGTGGAAGATCCTTCAAAATACACAAACGATCAGTCAGGAACAGTTGTCCTGACTACACTGTTAATTTCTCAACAGTCCTTTGGAAGCTAAAAAGAAAAGCCACTGAATGGCCACTCATACTCTTCTCCATCGCCACTCGGGTTCTTGTCTGATTCAGTTTTTTTAATACTGAATCTCTTGCTCTCAAGTATGATTTGGGCATTTAAGATAAAGATGGCATTTCTTGCCACAGTATAGCTCAGCTGCTTTCAGTTTCTGAAGTGTCACATTAGCCACAGAAAGGAGGTGACCTTTTACACAGGAAAAAAAATAGGTACCATAATTGAAATATGTTATTCAGTTGATTTATTGTTTTGACTTTTATTCCTAAAAGACTTATGTCACTGTAAGACTTGTAAAGATTCTCCTGACTATTCTAAAAAATAGAGATGGCTCTAAATGTATTCTGGAGTTTGTAGTTTCCAAGACCATATGTCTCTTCTGCATCACACAGATAAAAAGTTACAAGAAAGTAGTCTTCTGTGGAGGAGATTATTCATTAGGAACATTAGCATACTTCATCCTTATGCTATTTAACTTTCATTTCTGGAGGTCACATGAGAGAGTTTTCCTTTACAGATAACTTTCTAAAGACAACCTCCTGGAGAAAATTTCTCTATTGCATAACAGAATTTCTAAAATAGTTTGTGTTAATGTCAGTAGCTTCAGATTTTTGAGGAAATATCTTTATCCAGTGTTGGTTTTACTATGATGATTCCATGGCGAACTTTTCCTGGAAATAACTGCTCAACCGTTACCTTACTATGAAACATTTTCAAATTTTGTATTCTGAGTCTTTAAACTGTGGAGAAAGTTAATTTATCTTACAATATCTAATTATGTCTGGGTAACAAAACTCTTGATTAAAAATTTATATTAATCCATATGAATTGCTTTGTATGGCAAGAGTTTGAGATCAAATCTACTGCACTGTAAAACATCAAAAAAACGTTTGTGGTAGGGAACAGAGTAAGTGGCATTTCTCTGATTGCGGTTGTCATATGGTATGGTACGGTACATATTTGCACTTAAATTAATACGTATTTTGCAATGCAATGGAGACTTAGGCCGATGAAGTCTCCTGTGAATCAGGAAATTGTTTCAAGGCTTTCTTTATAGCAGATGTTTCTGCCCTCCAAAAAACAGTCATTGTAAGTAGGTATTGGAAGAAGCAGCAAGAAACCTTCCAGATATGCAATAGGTTCAAACTAAAAAGGGGGAAGAAAACTGTTGAATACCACCTTTGAAGATCTTTCTTAGTTAGAATGCTTAATTATATTTTTAGATACTAATTTCTTTTTGCAGTTAGACTTTTCTGAAGGTTATCCATATAAGTCTTAGACTGTTGAAAGAAGAGCTTCCAGAAGGATTAAAACTGGAGGCACCGATGATAATAAAGGTGACTTGAATGTTTTTAGTAAATGGATAATCTACTTTCATCATCAAAACTAAAAGAAAAACAGATTTTTTTGTTGTTTTTTGGTGGTTCACGGGGTGATCAAAGGAAAAAGAATAAACTTACTGCAATACAAAATATGAAACCTTATAGTGATTTCAGACACTGCCCAGGTGGGCTGATTAGCTGTTTACAAATACGTAAACATGATGAAGCAACATGAGGAAGCGTGGGTGGTAATCTGTGTTTTAATGTCACAATAAGGTAAATGGAGCTTTCTGTTCATAAGCTGCCAAATATAAGCATATAGTATAGTCTTCAACCTAGAAAACAATCAGAAACCCCAAAATGAAAATGAAATTGTGTCCTTATTAAAATATTAAGCAATAACACCAGGCAGTAATTCTTATTTGGTTTAAATGAAGACAAACGACATTTCTATAGTTGATGTTGAGCTGTTCTTGAGTAGGGTGAAAGCGGCACTCGTTCATCTGTAGATGTATGCAGAACTTGGGAACATACTACATTAAATATGCATAGTTGGTGTCTCACATGTAATATGCTTGTAAACTTCAGTGTCTGTCTAATGTGCTGAAGAGAAGTTTCATAAAAAATACTTAACAGAGCTGCTTTCTGCTCCTGTTTTGAAGGGCTGACCTTCTATTTGGGTTGAAGTACTTACACTATGTAGGGGAATACGTGCAGTGTTTGATGCATACAGTATGGGTATGCATTGAATGTTTTACAGGCATGTGAAGATATGTAACAGACTCGTAGAACACCAGCAGGCACCTAAGAAAAAAATGAATATAATTTGGGCAAGCATAATTAATGCATCAGTATGGTTTTATCTCAGATGCTCCTTACATCTCAGATTAAAGTACATTACTTTAGTTTGTTTTTACCTATATTTTGATACTAGTTGCGACCTCACTAGCATCCTTATGAACCACTGAATGAACTGCATGTAGAGGTCAGATGGATCAACGTATTGGAGTTACCTTTTGTTTTCTTCTTGTTTTTGCTTTTCTGTTGATAGAAGTTGTAGACTCTGCTTCACTAATTGGGCCAGATGGGTCTGACTGCTTTCTTACATGAGTCAGCCTACACTTAAAAGATGTTTTTAACAATACGGTTGTATTTCGTTAGAAATGTTTCATGATAAAATTGTCTTTGGGTTTCTTGTTTGCCATTGCATATAGGATTTTAGAACAAATCTGTTCTTAAAAATGCATTAATTTTAGGATATCTCAGTAATTTTTTAAATGAAAGTTAGTGGAAGCTTAACTTTCTCAAATGTTATGAATCAGGCTAATATGGAATCTAAAGTCATACTTAGAGAAAACATGAAATGTTAGCTATTATGAGATTTTGGATGAAAAGGGAAAGCAGACAATATGTTTTGATTTCTTGTTTTTGCACATCTAGTTCTTTGCTAGTTCTGGTAAATTTTTATCTGGAGAAAGGAAGAAAAGTTGATGTGATGTTTACGATAGGCATTCTTGCTGTAAAAGAAATGGCAATATGACCAAAACTAAGTAGTTCACAGAAAAGGTACAAAGTTCGTCCTTGTTACTTCAGTTTTATGAGAAAAAGGATAGTTCTTCTTAGTCCTGTATTTTACATAAAAGGTCTGTCTTTTTCCAGCTACATTTCAGATTTTTCTCTTTCAAAACATTGTCTTCACCAACGGTCATAACTTTGTTGCAACTGTTCATTGCATTTTTCTTGCAACAGCTTATTATGTCAGTGTAACTCTGTTAGGCTCACACCTGTTGTTGCCTTCCTTGCTGTCATCTTGTCCTGGGCACGTATCTGAAACAGCTTTTAGACTTATGTTCTGTGTTCCCTGAAATGACTCAGAAAGCATCGAGTCTAATTGATTTCATCTCATGAGTGAAATATTTAGTGACGCTACACCATTCTTTTCACATAGCTTTGATTTGGTGCTTCTACATTTTCTTAAGCTTTTAGGAGACATATTCCTGTTGTTTGTTTTGATTGCCATACAGCCCCAGATATGCTGGGCATGTAACAGTTATCTTTCTTGTGACAAATACCTATTGAACTTACATATTTACAGCTATGTGTAAGAAGATAGACATATTCAATAGAAATATTCAACTTATATTTCTTCTATGGCATGTCAGCTCATTGTTTCAAAATGGCAATGCTTTTGTTTAAAAAAAGACAATAAATGTGTACATGCATCCTGAGGATTTAAAAGCTAATACAGTACTTGCAGTATGAAAATATTTCATTTCACTGCAACAATGTTTTCTGATGTGAAAATGTCAAAACACTTTGAATGGTAAAAGTATGTTCTTTGCTTATGGCAGTAAATAGAGGCCTCTGAGTGGAAGCTGACAATACATTTTTTTTCAGCTGAAATGTATGAATGAAATGTGATAAATACAAGAATAGCCAACATTGTGTAAACAAAGCTTAACTAGGGTTTTTTACATGTAAGTCTGAAACCCTATTTCTAATGAAGAGCGTTGCAAGAGACAGTCAACTTCAGAGCAAATGCTGATAGCCTGTGTGACAGGTTGGCCACCTCAGTGAGAAGCCGGTGACAGCCATATGAAGTTAAATAGTACTTTAATTCTGAGCATTTAAAATATTGTTAGTGTAAACAGATTATTTTTTAATTATTTAAGTGTATTAACTATGACTAGAAACAAAAGCTATTCGGGTCAGGGTCAAATGTGGAAAACCTAAACTGACCAAAGCTGGTATTCAACCGTTCGTTCTTTTTCCTCACTGACTTGCTTGCTTTTTAGAAACGTCAATTAAATGCTTAGCTTAATAAATATCTAAGTGAAGCAAATGAGGAAGTCAAGTGTAAATGGGGAAAAAATGGCAAGGATACAGCATTGAAATAAATTACTTGAATCTAGTGGATCTTTAGCATTCAGGAAAAGGGGTAAAAAAACTCCAACTGAGAAGTCACCTAATTTTGCACCTCTTCGGTTTCAGAATGGACCAACAGCTGTAATACCCTGATAAAAGATTGTGCTGAGCATGCTATATCACGAAAGTCATAGCAATATGCCTCATTATGAATATTTCTTCATGAAAGTTTTAAATAAAGTAATGGGGTGATTTATAAGCATCCTTGGTATCTATGGCATCCTTGTTTTGTTACTCTAAGTTGATGAAGACATGGTGTTTAAAAAAACCCCAAACCCGACTTAATCTGTAGACATGAGCATTTTTGGATAATGTGGGAGGAGCATTGGTAGTGATGTATGTCTGAACCTTGTAGAAAAGTTTTAGAGATACATTTATGACAATAGCCTCAACTTTGTTTTGTAAAAGTGAAGTCAGTTTCATATGTGGGTTTACGAAAGTTTAACTAAGGCATATCAATAAATGGTTTCTTCTGTGGGCTATAAACGAGAGGAAGTAGAATCTTTATAAACTTATAGAAATAGCAGAATTTATCTAATCTTAAGGTTATACGGGTGAAAGGAAGTAAAGAAAAGTCATTCAAGATAGATCGGTTATTAAATCTAGTATTGAGAAAGAGGGAGGTCAGGTTTGTATCCAAAGCATTCCCAGCTTTAGCATTTACTTGGAAGTAAGGATCTATTGGAGCTGGCACTATCAACTTGCAGTACCCCTAACTTTCTAGTGCGTGTCAGCCTGATTCTTACGCAAAAGAGGGGAGGCTTTCCTGAAAAAATTGACAAGTTGTTGCCTAGAGAAAACCTATTTTGAGGGTGATATTTACTTTCCTGAAAAGAGTTATGAGATAATCTTGCAGCCGTGGCCGTACCACTTAGTTTATGATTCGTTAAAATGCATGTTTGGTTAACTACACAGCTGCGAGTTTTTTCACTGATGAAAAAGCCTTGTGCAAACAGCCACACGCATTCTGAAGTGTAGCTCACTGGCACGGTTGTTGTTCTCCAAGTTAAATGCCATAAATAAATCCCCAAATTCAGTGCCAAAATGGTCTCGCAGTACTTAGACAAATACGTTTCCTTATACTGTCTATCCGTTTCACTGGATGGAGCTACAATATTTAGTGGAACCTGAAATGCCGGCAGATCAAAACTTACCGAGAGTCATTGATACAGTTCATCAGTAGCTAACTAGGACAGATTGTTAAAACAGGTTTTCAAGAGATAATCCTGTAACACTGAGGAGTTGTAGGTTATTTATAGAGAAACTATGGAATATTTAAAAATAAGTAAAAACATACAAACCTATTTTCATGTGCCCAGAACTCTTGGTAAAGAGGTCATTGCCTCAACTGGAAAAAATATTTATGGGTTCATAAGTTGGTAATCGCTATGATCTAGTGCGTTTGCTCTCTCTTCCTAGCTTTCTTTTGGGTAACTCCTGGTTTTGGTGTCCATGGTAAACCATTGGGGTAGGGTAGTTAGTTCTACCACATTAAGGAGGGAAGAAGGTAGTACATATAGGAAAGCACACTCAAATTCTTTCTGAAGATCTAGTGCTTGGTTTTATGATCATTTGTAAAAGATGCTAATGTATTTTAAGATTTTTTCCAAAAGCATATCTTTAAATGAGTTGGAAGTTGCTAGTCTAGGGAAGATGCTGGTCTGGTCTAATTTGTCTCAGGGAGGATGTTCTCTTGTCTGATTTTCCGGCTGCTGTACACATTTGTAATAGCCATGCCTTCCCTTTTCCCACTTTTTCAAAAAAAAAAAAAAGTTACCTTCCACTGCTTCAGAGTGCTAAGAAAATAAATTTTCTGGGAGGACAGCGAGACCACGGTCTTCATTCTTTCTAGAATACAAAAGCAGCGTTTAGGCTGCTTTTCCAATACCCTAAATGTTGATCCGGAGATGGCAAATGTTTATTCTGTTCAACATTGAGCTGCTGTTTACATTTCAGTGGAAGAGGGAACAGCTGGGCCAGAAGAGCAAGGGAGCAGTCATTAGGTTCCTTCACATTTTCTTGATTAAAAATGACGGGGGGGGGAGCATTGTCACAAAAACAACCCCAAACAAACAAACAAAACCACGCCCTTCTCCAAATAAATAACACTGCGAAAGGACCTGGGTGGCGTTTTAAAAATTGAGATGTTCTGGTGACAGTGAGACAGTGGGTGCTTAGACATTCCATATAATGACGCAACACACAATATTCAGGTGCCTTTTACGTAGTTCCTTGATCTGTAGTTTAGACTATTACATGCAGTATATAATGGCAATACCAGAAGATGAATTAACTTCACTTGAGAGGTGACTCCATATCTTCAGTAGTCAAAACGCTTAGGTTAGTGTTCAATTGTCTGCTTTGCTGTCGTGCTCCTTGGTTTTTCCTTTCCTAAATGTTTGTTCTACACAACTTCGGCGAGAGAAGATCCTTTGTCTTTGCATCCTGGAGCCTCTCTTGTAAAAAGCCGTAGGGTGAGGGTACATCCCTGCCTGTACGCAAAGGTGTTGCTGCCGTTCTCTGCCGGGCACAGCCATTTTAATCTGAATGGGAAATCTGTCTGGGGACCCGAGTACAGTAATTAGCAGTCTCTTCAGAGTGTCAGAGCAGAATTACCATTGTAATGGTTTAGCTGGAGGATAAAGGGATTGAATTTGGGTCTGCCTGCCTGCCAAACTAAATGAGTTGCCATGGGAATTTTCAAATATAAGAGGCGTTTACTTAAAGCAATTTGGCGGGTTTGAATAAACTCATAAATTACGGGTTTTAGAGGAGAGATCCCTGCTTTCGCTGGCATAGGCTGAACAGCAAAGAAGGCTGTTAGAAAGCTGCTTACATTCTTAATGAGAATAAGTTGATCCATGCTCCCGTGCAGACTATCAGCTTATTAAGGCTAAACAGTTTCTGCTAAATACAGTACAGTAAGCACATTTTGAGAGACAGAGTTTGCAACAAATCCCTGGAGTAAAAAACAAAATCTGATTGCTCTAAACATAAATTGAATTTCCTTTGCTAGATTAGATCTGTTTTCAAGTAATGCTATTAAAAATGGTTCTCTGTATTGTTTCAATAAACATTAACCTGCTATTGATTTCAACTTTCTTCTGTGCATGTAATATTTATTACAACACTTGTCAAATCTGCTTCTGAAAGGGGAGGAGGGCATTGAAGGTTTCTTTTGCAAATAAATAAGGTGCTATGGCCCTTCGAACTGTTTTTTTTCGGGTCACATGTAAATGTTTTCCCAGCTCAGGCCTGCCTTCTTTCTGAAGGGAGTTGGGCTTTGACCCGCTGACTTCTTTGTCAGCACCAATGCTATTGAAATGTGAGAAGATGGACTTGGTGCTTTCACAAATGCCTCAAGTGATGAACATCACTTATGCTTGTTTAACCTTCAGTTGTGCTCAAGAAGTCAGCTGTAGCAGTAAGAACTGATGACCAGTGTTTTGCACTGATTGTTTGGAAGCATGTATTAATGTTCTCCTAGCCACTTAGATTTGATAACTTACAGAAAGGAATAGGGAAGCTTATACATGCCTGAATACCTCGATACTAGATTTAAAAATATATATTCAAGGACATGTCATACTTCGAATAGCGTGCAATATTTTTCCCCAAAATAATTTATACTGGGTATATAGCTTAAAGCTTAAATGTTTCCTTGTGATCCTTTTTAGTATGTGTCTCAAATCTTTATTCATCATAACTGTTGGGATGTGGTGGAGGAACTAATTAAAAAGAGAGCAGTACTACGGTAAGTGCAGTAGTTTAGACTTTTGTTTAAAGCAGTAAAAATATGCTTAGAACTCCTTGATATAATCTTACATCACTAGCAGGAATCCTGTAAATTAGCAAAGGAAAATAGTAAATTTGTGCTGGTGATTCAGTAGTTGAACAGCTGCTAAGTTCTAACAAATTCCTGAACTGTTACTAATGATGCAGCTGAAACTCTTTGGTAGCCTCAGGGTACTGTTTCTGTGAAACTTTAGAACTATCTCCAAATAAATTAGATGAAGACAAGAGCAGCATTTACTATTACTAATACTCAGAATTTTAGCTGTTCATTTAAAGTTACTTTGAGAAGTATCTGTTGCTCATACTATTTGTGCTCCAGAGTGAGTATGCTTAAAATTGCCAGGGAATTTATTTCATCAGACTTATTCCCACCCCCATATTTTCTTCGATGAGCTAGTAGAGGGGGACAGCAAAATTTAAAGGTATTACCAAAGCGTGAAGTAGCTTGTGAAGCTGAAACTATGAATACTTCTGCACTCTCTATTATAAGAGGGATATTAAATGATTAGAGGACATTAGAGAATCACAGAATCTCCTAGATCGGAAAAGACCTGTAAGATCATCTAGTCCAATCGTTAACCTAACACTGACAAGCCCACCACTAAACCATGTCCCTGAGCACTATATCTACACGAAATAGTGTAGATATAACACTTAACACACTATTAACAGCATTAAAAAAAAAAAAAAAGTGTAGAAAAGGCAGTGATACAGAGAACTGTTTGGGATACTGGACTGAACTGAGTGCATCACTTAGATCTGTAGTACCAATAGCTTACAGCAGCTCTGCAAATCAATGCTGTTTACAGAAACTGGGCAGTAAGAAAAAATGGGGTTATAGGTATTACAGTTTCCAAAATTCATACTCTGGGATTTTTTCTGCATTACAGAGTTTTGGTTCCATAGGTTAGCGGGCTTGATTGAGACCTATCTTAGTTCCAGTCTTGTGCCCTCTTCCTCTCCTTCACTCTGGTTGACTTGCACAGCTGAGGTGGAAATAAGTGACAATGGGAGCACAGGAACAACTTAAACTATTTTTTCTGCCAGGTCGGATGTTGGTATAGGGATGTTAGATAACTACTGATAGCTGAATCTGGGCTACATAGTATGATCTTAGTTTTGTGATACCTGGGAGGAAAGTGGGGGAAAAAGTGGAATCGCTACCTAATAATTTTACTTCATTTTTTTATGAAGGGTTTTCAGAACCTGAAAATTATTGATCAGTCACATCAGAAACATCCTTTTCTGGAGTGAATGAAGACATGCATCTGACAGGTTGCATGATAGAAGATGGATATTTTCTTTGAAGGATATTCTGTCTTTTACCTCATGAGCAGTGCAGAGATAAACCTTATGGGTTTATCATCCAAAACTGTCTGGGTAGGAGTCAAGTTACCTCGTACGTTGTCTTAGGTAAAAGTGAGTTGGACCTGCTGAGATCTGAATCTGATTCCAACTACAGTACGTTTTCATGAGATGTGATGAGCCTGTTTAACAGTTAGAAGCAAAAGTCCCCTTTCTGCTCCAGTGCTGAATCGAACTGCAGACTATTTATTTTGTGGATGAATATAATAAAATAGCACCTGTTGGGCCTTTGCATAAGCTGATTTTATTCGCTAAATGGTAGAAAAGTAACCCACAAAATTTTCTGGTGATTTTTGAGAGGTAAATCACCTTGCTGAATGTCTCACAAGCACCAGAGCAAACAGAGGAAGTGTCAGTGGCATGGACACAGAAAAGGTGGGAATACCAGAGGGGAGGAAGTGGAAAGCCATGCAAAGTACTTGTTCTCTGTGTTTAATTTGTTATATTTCTAGGGTTCTTGGCTCCTGCTGGTCCAGGAATCCAGAGAATCAAAGAAATGTGCATTCTGCTAGACCAGTAGGGGTAGCAGCTGTTTCTTCTCAAGGCATTCCCCCTTTTCTGATAAGGTATTTTTATCCATTCCCCATTTAATTTTGCTTCTGCTGGGGCATTGTTACAGTGGCCTCTGATCTTTAGATTCAAATAGTTTGTTTCTTTCTGCAATTCTTTCCACTTAATCACTAACTTTTAAGCTTTTGGGAGCAGAAGCTATGCATGGATATCACTGGTGTCTGAACTCCCCATCAGAATAGTGTTTATTATATACTCTTACGCTAAAATTAACGTTGCATGCAGAGGCATGAAAATAAAATGCATCATCCAAAGTCATACAATTCTTGGCTAAAGAAAATCAAGAGTTCTCAATTAGAATAGTTCTGTAGAAGAATATAATACAGAAAAAGGAAAAAAAAATAACAAAATTTATTTTTGTAGGGTCCTCACACTAGCAAATAATGCATTATTTTCAGTTCATTAACATGGAGCTTTGTAAGTATTGGATATACTATTTAACTGGTATGGATTTAAAGTTGTTGGTCCAAGGTGTAAAAATTACCAGTTTAGGGTGATATTTTAGAAGAGCTTTAAAATTAGTTTTTTTCAGTGTTTTCAGAACACAGAGTGGAAATACCAAACAAGCTCAAAGGTCTCTGCAAAACATGAATGCGTATAGATATTTATAGTAGTAAGTAAAGGGTTGAGATTGTAGTCTTTGCTTCTGATGAGCAAATCTGCAAATAAGGTAACCACTAAAGGAACGTCATTAGTACAGTTGGTCAGGGAAGCTATAGTAGTATTCATCCACTGAAGGACAGCATGAAGAGCAAATGCAATTAGAAAGGATAATGATTTTAAGTAAAGAGAAATGGGCAGAAACTAAGTAAAATGAAAAATAATATTGTAGGAGAAAGAGGAATAAGAACAAAGAAAATAAATATTTTAATATGAAAACAATTCAGTTGGTTGTCAGGTGGTGGATTCCAGTTAGAAAAGAAAAATCCGTGCTTCTAGTTTGGAAATTAGACTGCCGGGCTTCAGAATTAGCAAGACTAAGACTCTAATTTCATACACAGCTGAATCAATTGACAGCTCTGCACAGGGGAGGTCTCAACTCCCCTCAATCTCTCGTCCCTTATTCTGGCACACATTTGAGCCTGGTGAGCTCTTTCAGTTTTGTAATCCGGCAGAAAACTATTCAAATTTAAAAAAAAAAATCAAACAACTGTCTTGCCAGATTAGCAGGTTGATATGCCTCAGTCATGGATACAGGGATGGACACAGGAGAGCAACAGTAAGGAAAGAGTAGGATTGTGAGCACCACCAGTTAAATTGGCTTAAAGTACCACAGGTGTGCCAGATGAGAGGCTTTTTACATCTTCAGAAATAATTTTTGACTCCTTTGATAGCAGTGTAAAACCTCAGCCTAATTGTCCAGAACTAATTTGTAGCCTGGGAAAAAGTTTTAAGATAGCATTTTAATTTTTTACGTTGTAGCATCAGCTGTTGTATTTTCTAGGTAAACTTGTCTGAACATGTTTCCTCTGAAATTACGCTCTGTAAATTTTCCATCTGATTGATTCCCATTCCATTGTCTTGTTTTTTAAGGTCTCAGCTTTCTGAACACAATCATATGCAGATACACAGCAGCTTATTTTCACACGTTCCAAAACCAAAATTTCATTCATTTTTCCACTTGTTTGAATCGTTTCAGGATTGCTCTAGCTTTTCAGGCCTTTTGGACCTTTGTTGTCTGTATTTTCCTTGACTTACGGAAAAGCATTTCATTTGCCTCTTCCCATTGGTGATGAGTAAATGAACATTCTTCAGTTACTCTCAGATAGTGTACAAAATTTGCATTCCTCTTTAGATTTGCTTCTTAACTTTCCAGCCACATCTTGTAACTGAAACCTTCAATTGTACTTTTTCTGTTTTGGGGGGTGTTGTTTTGTTTTGTTTTGTTTTTTATTTCTACGTATAATTTTTACACATGTTAAAGGAGCTTTTTAATGCAAGATACTATGTAGAAGTATATAATCCAGAAAGTTACAGAATATGTGAATTTAGCTATTACTTTGAAATATTCATGAGATTCTGGAGTTCAGGAGATTAAGAGGGACTAAGGTGATTTATCCTGTTGTAGAAAATGTATTTTAAGCTGCTTTTGCTTATGGGTGTGCACCTTGTCTACTGGAATATGAAATTATAATTCTACAGTCTCTCAGAGACAGTTTAATTGTACATATTTCAAATATCAAAATGGAAAGAGTTGGTTTCTCCTACTGATTGGATTAGAACAATAGGTGTTTAGAGAAGCAGTGTCTGAACAATATTTAAACAGATTTATACAGAAAGATGTGAAAAACAATCGAGGATGAAATCTAGAAATGGGAAAATGGGAGAGTTTTGCTTGTATAACAAGGACTCAAGGATCATTCTGAAAACAGGTGGAAATTACATATTAATATGCAGTTGACAGTACAATATGGAGCAAGAGTGATGGGCAAGGCACTGGTGGTCAATGTATAGGAAGAGAGTAAGTTCCCACTTCAACAGTTTGGTGTTATTAGGGTGGATTTCTTTTTTTAATATTAACATTGCTTATTCTCTGCAAAGTTGATAAAATATGCATTTGGCATTTAACGTTAGTTGGAAGGCTACAAGAGAGAGCCTACATAGAAATATTGTAGGATTATCCTATCAAGAACTGTTTCCTGAGCATGACGTGCGTTGATCCAGGGTGGCTCGGTGTCTGCGGTTTGTTTCAGCCACAGTTCAGGTAACTCAGCTGCTTAGAAAATGAAAAACGAAAACCATTAAATGAAGTTCTGATGTAATATCTGATCCAGAGTCTGTAGCAAGCTGTTCAGATACAACACTACAAAATATGCGAAGATCAGCAACAAATAGAAGCACAGAAGTCTTGATTATTTCTGTCCCAGTATAGGCTTTAACTTGCAGTGAAATTTGATCAAATTTAGAGCGTGAGTCCTGCTAAATGGTTATTTAAGTGTAGTGACTGTGTTTCTGCTGAGGAGGCAGTTTTTTAAATTAGTGTGTAGAGCAGCAGGGAAGGATGGTGAAATTAATTATTTAAGATAGGCCTGATACGTAATTCTCTAAGTCTAGGACAGAAAATTAGACTTAAAGAACTTAATTATTTTATCATGTAGGTTAATTTAATTATTATATAGAAAACAAAAGCTAATTAGTTGATTCTGGTAACGTAGCATTTTAGGAAAGAAGAGATGATGGTCAATAATTTCTTCGGGGACTTTCCAATGGGGTTAGCCAGTCCTTTATTTTGGCGAGTGTCTCATTAATACTCAGGCACTTCATGATCCCAGTCCCTCCTGGATATAAGACTATATCATGTTTGTTATACTACAGTCTCTTTTCTATATGTGAACTGTTGTTACTTGTCATTTTGATGTGTTGGGTTTTTTTTGTTATTGCTAGGTTTGGGTGTTTGGGTTTTTTTAATTAAACAACAGTTTTCAGAAAGTTTCTCGAACTATGCTATATATATAAATTGCTGAAATACAAATTTCTTGTGCAAACTGGTAAATAATGGGAAGGTATTTTTATTGCAATTGAGAAACCTTTTTTTTTCAGAACATAAGGGGTTTTTTTTAAAGCACTGGTAACCCTTTAAAAACTAAATCATTGTTACTGTTAATGTCTCCTAATTTTAATATTAAGGATTTATAATCTGCCCTTAAAACACGCAGCAGAATAAAATGTCATACACCAAGTTGAATATCATAAGAAACTTCTTTTGTGTTACTACCTTATGAAAAATAGGTGGTTCTTATTTGTCAAAATCTGGATGTTAAATACTGATCTTTAAGTACGTGATAAATTCCCAGAGCCAAAGCCGTGAATATCTTGAAGCATGAAGCCGGTGTAATTTTCTTTAACACAACCAATGTGTCTTACTCCAGCTTCAAGTTCCTTTTTTTTTTTTTTCTCCAAGAGCTATAATGAATAATTAAAATAAAACCTGCGTATATTTGAATTAATCTGGATGATTACACTGGAAAATTATGTGACTGCCTTAAAAAAAAAAAAGTCAAATTATTATCACTTCTGCTATTTTGGGATAGTTACAAGAAACTGCAGTATGTTGCGTGATTTTTAATGATTTACTAAGAATCCCCTAATCTTTTGTAACTAAAGTTGCTAAGATGATAGGAATTGATAACTAAATGAAAATCTGTTGCATGTCTATTTTTCTGTAATACTTATGTCAGAAGTCTTTTGGCTAAATGTATGAGACTTTGCCTTATAAGGCTTTTAAAATTATTTTTAATGATAAAACTATGTTACGTAGAAATAAATTAATGATACAAACTGATAGAAGAAACTTTGATGCCTTCCCTCGGCTCTTATGTGACAGCATGAATAAATGTTCAGGACTACCTGGAGTCCAAGCCAACTTTTTTCAGTTTACTGTCAAATGTGTGCATTATAGGTGATGCTCTTACCTGATGGACAACTCTCAGTACACACATATGGCTGCTCCTTGGCAGCGCACGCTCCTAATAGCCTTCAACAGCAAAAATCATTCCCCTTTCATTCTTGGGGCAGGAAGGGTTACTTGCCTGAGAGACAGCCACAGGTTACAGCTCTATTTGTGAAGAAGGGAGTGTGGTCAGTTGATCAGGTGGGCCCAGCAGTGCAGCTCCCCGGGGGAGAGGCACTGCTCAAAGGCCCTTTGTGCCAGCCTCCGCCAAGCAGAGCCGAGTTCTCCCTCCTGTCTCTGGAAAATAAGCATTGGCTGGTCTTTAAAAGCTGAAAAGAAAGCTCAATAAATAGCAATGAAAGCCTTCTCCCTAGCAACACACTGCCTTGAGCAGCTTGAGCCTTCAAACGGAAGGTCATATGATTGACATATTTGTCCCCTAAAGAGAGAGCGCACACAATTCGTTTTTTCACTTCTCTGTATTTTTAAGCTGTGTGAAAGTGGGTTTTAGCCAGCTGTATGAGAGAGAAGACTAGCCAGTTAGAATACTATCACCCCCTCCTTCTGGACTTCTTCAGCTCTGAGAGTTCAAGAGCAGCAGAGGCGTCTGTGGTGTTTATGGAAGAGTTAACTTCGATTTTTAAACAGTAACATTTATATTAGAGCACCAGTAAAATGCACATAAGACATATATGTGATACTATATTCACCAGAGCTATGGGTTGCTTGTATACGTGTAAGCAGCTGGAAGTAATTGTGAGCCTTTAGTACTCATTCACTTTTTAGCAGCTGTTGAGAATTACTGACGGTATATACTGACTGCATAGGTCCTTTTAAACTTTCAATGTTATGTTTCCTCAGTTGGACTGGAAATTTAAAATTCAGGTCAGTTGAATTTTTGGGCATCTTACATAAAAAACAATACTATTATTTCTCTAGATGCTAGCATTATGGAGGGTTCTAAATTAAACAGTCATTAGAGGACTCCACCTTAGAGGTTGTGTGTGCATAGAAAAAGACAGTGTCAACAAAACTGTTCCATTGTGCTTCCTGTTATTTTGAAAATAACACAATTTATGCAAATGTTTTACAAAAGGGAACATAGGTTAAATGCAGAAACAATTCTTTTAATCACATTGAGCTGTCATGACTCTTGTGGAAAACGTCACTACAGCAGTAAGTGTGACAGTCTTAAGAAGCTATTGGAAGACTGCTGCTCCCTGAATACTAACATTTTATAATAGGATAAGCCTGAACATTCATGTTTTTACTCTGAATTGTAATACATTAATTTATTTTAATTAGTCAGTATTACCTTTTCATGACATCTCAAGCTGAAGATGAAAATGTCTTGAAAGTTACTACTGCAGCTTGAATTCCTATGTGGTCATCTGCAGCCCTGAATTCTGTGTTTAATGAAACACCTAAGAGAAGGTACACTTGAAAGATGTGCAGTAATTCACAGCAACAGTCTTTGTCCTCCTTGTCACTAGCAGTTAGTTTTCTTTTGTTGCTCTAAAGAGAGATACTTGCCATGTTCTTTCTAGGTTACTAAATTTGATATGAAATGTCATTTTTCTTACAATTTTTTTATTATTATTTCTGGGTAGGAACAGATTAAAAACATAATGGATGTGTTTTCCATAGGAAAACGTGGGGTCATATTGCAGTACCATTTCGAGAATGGAGGGCTTTGTTTATGTACCAAAACATTAGCATAGCTGGAAACAAAATTAGCTGGCACTGGAATCTCTAGAGTTTGAACAAAATACTAGTTTTGAAATCCCTTAATGGGGTTTCTTCCCCCTCCCCCCCCCCGGCCAATATCTGAGTTCAGTGTCTTTGCACTTAAGGGAAATTTACAGCCACTCAGAGTGTGTAAACTCAAACTTTAAATAGAAACCTCCTGGGATGACAGAGGGAAAAATAAATGTTACAGGTCAGGCCAGCCTTGTCTACAAGTATTTTAATTAATCATTCCATTGTTATATTTCTAACAACTGCCTCTAATCTGTATCGTAGGTAGTTGTGTAGCATAAATCAATTGAATTTTTATAATTTACTTAAAACACAGGGTGGGGTTAAAACGTTTGTCCTGATGCAAGTGGACTGTGTCAACGCAGTCTCAAAGTGTTTTGGCACCATTCAGTCTGTTCGAAAGGCTACAGCTGGAATAAAGAGCTGCATAATATAGGTCGTGCTTGATTTCTGGTCTGTTCAGATTCCTGGGATGTTCATGGTACTCAGGATGTTGCTGGTAGAGCCATATGTGGGAAATTTGTACCAGAGGCTTGCCTGTTATTATCTTGTTCAGTGTGCTTATGGTTTAGCTCCTTCTTTTAGAATTAAGCTGACCAGTGAGGAGGAATTTTGAATGTCTAGCATTCCAAAATTAGAAATACCAAAAATAAAATGTTAGCTCTGAAAGTTTTTCGACTGGGTTGCCCATTGCTAAAAATAGATCTGATGCTTTAGATTGCATTATTGATAGCTACTTTACTTGAATTTTAATACAAATGTTAGCAAATGTCTATGCTAACAAATAAATCTTAATGTATTTCAGTATAATTCTGTCTTTTTGAAAACATTTTAGAAGGTACTGTATAAATTTTTTTTTTTCTTTGGGGATTTTTGGGGGTTCGGTGTATCTATATGTCATGAAAGATGCATTCCTGTTCTGGAGCTTTATGAATTGCTGAAGCTGTTCTGTGTGGTGTATAGAGATTCTTGTCACTGATTTTATTAACACCATTAACAGATTGAGGTGCGAGGGAAAGAGGAATGATAATTAAAAAAAAAAAAAGAAAAAAAGAAGGCTAAACAAAAATCAAATTCTGGAAGTAAATATTGTTGAGTGTCTAATATAACTGGCCCAAGGGACCTTATTTTCTTGAAAGCCCAAAACCCTGTGATTTAAATACGAGCTCATCCTGTCTGTCCTAAAGAAATGCTGGGACAGACATAAAAATCTGTTAAGGTCAAGCAGAATGCTACTGGTGATTTTCACCCCCAATATATTAACAACTGGTACCCAGAGGGTATATGATGAAACAAACCCCTAAGTGCCACTGGTGCTGTATTTGAGCCTGGCTTATAAAATACACTTCATGCTGATTTTCCTGTACCTTATCTGTATTTTCTTCTTGCACAAATAGAAAGTGTGGGAGGGAGGGCATAAGGACTCTCGAAAATATTACTGGTGAGCCAAGTATCATGATTAAACAGGGATATGTCAGATAAGGTGATGGGAAGTGTAAAAAGATATGCTGCCTTTTCCCTCTTGTGTATCTTTAACATTATGACCAATGAATTTGTCAAGTGAAACAGCGCAATCGTCTTTGCATATCATTTGAACTGAGAGCTTGCTTTGAAGAAGATAAGCAGGCTCTGTTGCCCAGAAGAAATAATGATGCTAATTTATCTTTGCCTGTCCTCATAGGCATAGCAGTGTGCATCACTGTTGAGAAGGAAATAGAGTAATAACTGAGCTATAGCTTGCCACCTATTCATGCCACAGTATCGTTGATGGTATACAGGGCTCTAAGAAATATGGCTGGTCTTAAAGTAGTGATTTATTTTACTTTGTCTCAAACGTATTTGGAAAAGTTTCCTCTGATAAAAGAATAGCTGCCAAATTATGGCAGAAAAGAGCTCTTTGGCAAATTCTCCTCAGCATGAACAAAGCAATGTTGTAGACTTTCTGCTCCATCACCATCAGAAGTGTATCATCAAGAATGGGAAAGTCTAAGTAACATATGTTTACCAACAACTTCTAACTATCAATATTTACATTCTGGGCATGGGAAACTTGGAAGTCTTTGTCAGTTTTTTGAGGGGAAGGGCTGATGGGATGTTTTCCTTAACACTGAGTAATGGAGTAGCTTGCCAGAAGTAAAAGTTAGCCTTTGCAAAAGTGAATCTCATGTCTTGCAGTAGGTAATTGGTTAATAGTTTACTTACTCACATGCAGATTAAAAAGATCTTTTGTGTTTTACAGCCGGTTACCTGTCATCGTGCCTAGGATTTCATTGCCATAGATACTTCAGTCTTTTAACAACTTACATATACAAAAAGACTTTCCAAACAGAGAATAGGTTTTAAGCGTGTATACCTTTGCTCCAAGGACTCCAATGTGGTTTAGCCTGTGATACCTTATAATATATTTTACAATACACTGATGTCTGAGATCTGGTTTTCTGTTTTAATACGTGTATGTCTAGGAATTTGTAGCATATTGTTTGTGAAGTTTTTTGTTTATAGATTATGAATGGAAGGGTTTTGTCCCTGAATGGAGACATTCATGTGTAAAGGCTGTTTGACTGGCGCATGGTATGTTAGGAATACTTACTGATCTACAAGTGAATTGCAGTGGAACATTTTTCTTTGTCAGGGAGATAAAAGCATTCCAGAGCCTGGAGAGTCCAGTGGGTGTCACAGCTCAAGCCTCCAAGCTGCAGCTGTGCAGCTATATAGCAGCTGGGGACTGTAGGAAGGCAGGGTGACAGACCCCTGAGGGGCAGCCGTGCCTCCTGGATAAGATCAGTAACAGTAAAATATTTCAGTGCCGCTATTGGGCTTTACTAAAATTCATATTAAATTAATAAATCGCAGGTGGCTTATACTATACAGATATGCAGTTTAAAGGATAATGAAAGGCTTTGTATTTAATGTGTGTATTTCTGAGGTATGGTGGTAGAAAAGTTAGGTTTCTTGTATGTGGCAATTGTAAATGACTTTTCCCTTTGAGGAAGAGTTTTAAGTAGCTATTCTTGTTCATTAGTATAGTGTTTTTCCATAGCTGCCAAGTTCTTTGCCCTTCTGTTTGGAATATATGTAAAATGATGTAATGCCTTACCTTTGTACTAAAAAATACAAAGTGTAACTGGCAAAATTCTCTACCTAAAGCAAATGTGGAGAAAAGCATACGGACTTGGACAAAATGTGGTGGCTGGAAGAGGTCTCTCCGAAGGTGGCAGGAAAGGTGCCAAGCTGTGCTGAGTTGCTGTTTAACCCAGCGGTGGTGTGGGGCAGGCAGGCAGGCTGGTAGTCTGCACGAGAAGTTGCTGAGGTGCTTCGAGGGTAAGTGCTGCTTTTTGGTGCTTTTGTGTTGCTGAGGGTGCCAGCTTGTGCTTTCCCTGAGCCTGGTGGGACAGGCCTGCTGCAGTTGGCTGGGGAAGATCAAGACTGGTTTTTACCCTCTGAATGCACAGTTGATTTATCCATCATTTTGCTTCACTGTCATTCCTTCTTCCCACTTGGTGCTCCTGCTCAGAACCAGGAAAGATAGCCCTGAAACCGCTTATAAAGGACTGCTCCCTTAACCAAAGTCAGACTTGGCTGCTTTTGGTGCAAGATAAAACTGACGGCAGCCTTTCCTAGGGCTGGGCTCGGTTCAGTTCATGAGAATTCAGATGAAGTGCTGGGATGTGTGACAGGATTGCAAAAATGGCATCCAAACTGCATGACATTTAGAAGCTAGACTGTCAATGAACATCACCTTAAATAAGCGTATCTACATTATTATGAATGTAGGAAAAAAGTATATTTATTATATCTTCCAAAGTAGTTACTTTAAGAGGAAAGTGAGTGTTATACAGAGAAAGCGTGTATGTTTGTACAGAAATGCTGAAAGCCTTCCCTGCCCGTGTTGGTGATAATGAGAATTGGGGTATGCTCTGAGACTTAGCTGGGTAAGACTGTGAGGCTCAAGGAGCTCTGTCAGGATAAGGTATCCCTGCTATCGTATCTTCCAAAGTAGTTACTTTAAGAGGAAAGTGAGTGTTATACAGAGAAAGCGTGTATGTTTGTACAGAAATGCTGAAAGCCTTCCCTGCCCGTGTTGGTGATAATGAGAATTGGGGTATGCTCTGAGACTTAGCTGGGTAAGACTGTGAGGCTCAAGGAGCTCTGTCAGGATAAGGTATCCCTGCTATCGTAGGAGTGAGTGGATTGTTTGGTTTGTGAATTAACTCAGCTGCAGTCACATTCCATGTGGTCAGTTTTGGTCCGGCCGCAGTATGGCAGGGCACTATGGGCAGTGACTGGCTCCACTGGATGCTAGCTCCTGGATCTCTGCTCTGTGGTGAACGTTGCTACTTGATCCTTCTTTTAAGATAGTATCTTTCTTTCCTTCTCTACTGTAAACTATTACAGGCTTCTCAGAGTTGACCGTACACAGAATCTTAACAGTCTACCTGTCACCTCTGAAGACTGTTGTTACCTTCTGAAGTCTTCATTGACATAACACAGTGAACACACTTCATTCTGGAGTCTGTATGCCTGTCTGTCTTCCACCTTGGTATCAGATCTATCTAGTGTGTGTATGTTTTGTGTATAAATAAGAAATTAATCTGTATGCTACTCTTAAGGGTGCACTATGCATATGAGAACCCGAGGCATTTAAGTGCCTAATAATAATTTCAGAAGCATTAGTTAGAAGATTTCTCTGAGGATCTTGGGGTTTCTGAGGTTGAAGTATAGCTTGGACATTGATGAAAAGAAGTCATTAAAAAAATTAAATGGAGTGCTTTATCTGAGCTCCCTGTTTCATGACATGAAACAAGCTCTTACTAATAGCAGTTTATTACATAACTGCACTCCTCTTTTTTTTTTTTTTTTTTTTTTTTTTTTCTAAACAGACAGTATTGCCTAATGTAGGAGACAGAATTGTGGTTTTAATTGGATACCAGTGTGGTCAGCGTCATGTATTTCACTTGAAATTGTTTTATTTTGGGAAGTGTTTCCCCAGAGACTTCATGTAGGTGGCACTTGTAGTTGTTACTAGTGTTTTGAACCTTGTGACTATTAGTCCTACTCTGATAAAGATTAGAAAACAAGTTACTTAAAATGATAGTGATCACTAGCATTTGGTCTCCCTCGGGTCTTTTTATTGCTATCCCAAGTAGAGCTGAGCTACTGTGAGGAGCACTGGCTGTGTGTTCGCAAAACGGTAACTGCTGTGGTCTGTGCACAGGATTGTTAGGATTTACTGCTTGCTTCAGTATTTGTATTCAGCGAGCAGTCGCAAGTGCTTACATTTAAAGAATTATGTTTCAAGATACCGTTTAAGGTTTTTTCTTAATCTGCATGCTACATTGTACATGAGAAATACAAGGAAAGCACTGGAGATTTAAGAGGATGAGAGGTTTGAGTCAATCACTGGAGCTTCAACTTAGTAATGCAAATCTGTCTTTCAGTGACCTTATTGATGTTTGCTCAAAGTAGCTTCTTCTTGGTACAAATGACTGAGCTTTGTTGTAGCTATTGTACAGGTAATGTACTGTCCCTTTAGAGATTGCCTTTGTATCCCTGATGCAACCTCCCTTTGCTTTAACAGAGAGTGCCTGCAGAAATGCCTGGAGCTAAGATAGATTGCATCGGTTTGCCTCATTTGATCATCTGTCAGCAGCGAAGAGAGAGGATAGGGCAGGCACAAACATGCGCCCATTGCGCTGTCCCAGCTCGTGGAAATTTGAGGGCTTGGCTATTGGTGAAAGTCATGTTCAAGCAGAGAGCTTGACACCAGAGAACGAAGGATGTGACAGCATATCTGAAAGGGTTCTGACCACTTCTGTGACTTATGCCTTGAAGAGAGGTGGCAAGTGACTGTTTAGGGTGTGAAGGGGGTAAGGGGATTTTGAGCAGTACTATAGGGTGGTGCAAACAGTGCTAAGCACCCATGTCTTGAGGAGATGGTATTGTATAATAAACAGTGCCATCTTCTGGGAGGAGTCGGAATGATGCCCTTGTGGTCAGCATTAAAGATGTTTTTAAAGTGGAGGGGGGTGTTGTTTGGGTTGTGTTTTCTTTCTCTCTATCTAATGCTTTAAAAAAAAGTTGAAAGACAGCATTAATGTCTAGTAATGCAAGTCCACATCTTACATCTGTGAAGTATCACTGATACAGTCTCTAAAGGAAAGTTTTAAACTATGTTTTGGAGTCTGTTTAAAAGAGTAAAAGTTTATCAACTGCTGAGCATTACTGCAGAGAGGTAAATCTCAAAAATAAAAGCTAAGCACTTGGTCTGCTTTGTATGCTGAAGTCCATTATTAGTTTTGTAAACATACTAAACAAAACCTAGATAATTGCAACAGCTTTTCTCATAGGAAGCATAGTGACCTATAGGAAAATGTTAAAAATCCAGAGTAAGAATGATTACTTTTTCTGTCTATTTTTTTGCTTTTAAGTTATTATAACTCCTTCTTTGGGGGATGTCAGAAGGGGAAAAAATGTTTTCTGTCTTAAAATAATAATCCTATAAATAGTTACATTTGGGAAATACTGCGGTGCAAAATCTGGGATTAGAGTTACTAAAATTATCCTAGCAAGTGGAATGTAAGATTCAGCATTTACTGAGACTCATTAATGGTGTCAGATCAATCACCTGGACTCTTATTTGAAGGCAGTGAGCAATCTTAGTAACATTAATGGAACTATATGGGGGATGTAGCTGACATTGTGAGGAGGTGTTTTTGTTACGCACTTTCAAATAAATAAATAAATAAAGGAACCCAAGCAAAAAGCCAATAACAAAGTATAACCATTATGGGAGGAGGCGAAAAGAGGAATCAATGTGTTAAAAATCTTTATTGCTAAAATAAATTAGACAAGGTATATCCAGAATGACAAGAATTTGTGAGCTCTGGATAGGCAGATAGATTTGGAATTGTTTTTATTGCATCATGATTGTCTAGGTAATTTACCAGCAAAGATGCAATAGAATGATAGTTTCTTTAAAAAAAAATAAAATCTTTTGCATGTAAATTGTAAGTCTATTCTGAGTGTGTCATATCAAGCATGCTATAATCAGTACATTTTGTATTCCAGAGGGTCTCATTTTAATGACTCTAGAATCTAAAGTTTCTGGATAGTACAGTACTTAGCTGTACAATTAAATTGTAGTTAAAATGGTAATTGAATGTGTATTTACTTTTTCAATATTCGGGTTAGCTTGGTCTGTCACACAGTATTTGGTATATAAAGAAAATGTCTAACTTTCAGTATATTGTGTGTTTAACAACAACATAACTTGTTACTTACTGTGTGTTATCTTTGTGTTTATGCAAGTCCTCAGTATTACAATCAGGACTTTCATTTCTGACATCTGAAAGTAATTTAGTGTTGACCTATCTTACTATGTTGATTTTAAGTTTTTGATAAAAATCAGATGTTAAAGTTTCCGTTGCAAGGGGTGGTGGTCCTTGAGCATGCCTCACACTAAATACTATATTTGCATAGATACAATTTAAAAATGTTTTTTGTCTTGTAATTTAGTAAATTACTTCTCCGTAGTTTGGGACTAAAGTATGTATAACAATATTTTGCTGCAAACTGGCCTGAAAAAATACTTCCCTATACATTTGGAACAGCGTGTGTAGATTATCCTATTAACTCTTGACTAGTCTGAGATGATGTTTCACTGGTGCAGCGCTGTAATGAACACAAAGTTATTTAATAGATATTTTTTGGTTATTGGTGGTAATTGCTATTCTTTGTGGCTTTTAATTCTGCTTTTTTGTAATCACTCATGCTCTTGGAAGTCCTAATTCAAACCATCTGTAAGAGCTGTAGTTCAAGACAGGTGAACAACTCTCTCTGAAATCAGACTTCTAAGATTTTCAGAGTGGATGGCACAGTATCTTATTATCCAGGTTCCCATTAACTTGGAAAATGCTGTTCCAAATATTTGGAAAACATTGTGTGAATAGACAAGATATGTAAACGTATAAGAGATTGTGTTTAGCAAAGGAAAAATGCAATGCGGCTGACACTGAAGTTGGGCTCTTTTCCATCTGACCGAGAATTTCAGCAGTGTCATTCAATAGAAGAAGCAAGGTGGTAACAAGTACACACTGACCATCTTTCTTGGGTTCCCTATATCATAATCTTGTTTTCTGGTTGATAGGTTGTAGAATAAACAAATGGTAGTATTTCTGGAAAGGCAGATCAGAAAATGTCTGGTCTTAAAACTAGTATTGTACTAATTAGAAATATTTTTGTTAGTAACTGAAAAAGTGAGCTTTTTTTACTGAATACTGCATAGTATCCATGCAAGCTGCAGGATACCAGTGGAGTAGGTAACTTAAGGGAAGACATTTATATTGAAGCAAAAACAAGAATAATGTATATTGTGTAGATAGTAGTTATATCCCTATCGGTATACATCTGCATGTGCCAGAATTATGAATTCTGCCTTATAGCAGTTGTCAATGTCCTGTTCAGAAAGCTACTCAAAGTTTGTTGTTTTTTTTTTATTTATTTTTTTTATTCTACCCCCCACCCTGAAGTAGTCAGCACCAACTTCAGTAGAGCAAGTTACAATAAATGGAAGTTGCTTAAAATTTGTGGTGTCCTCTAGCCCAATAATACATTTTTTAAAAACATCACTTTAGAAGTCAATGAAAACATTTACTGAAACTTGTGGAAAAAAAATCTTCATCAATTTCTATCAAACACAACTTACACTTAACCCTATTTTTATAATTTATGGTATGAGCCTTTTTCAAAACTCTTTAAAGATGTTTATCAACACCACTTAATGATAGACAACAGGCAACTTACACTTAATTTTAAGGAAAAGTTGACAAAGGTTAGTGGTTTTGTGCCTGATGTTAAGCAGGTATTTTGCTTGGTTAAAACTTGAAGGCATTTTATTTTAGGTCCCTTAGATCTTGTGCACTAGCAAATTAATAAGCCTGACTTTCTTCCCATCTTTTCACATGCAGGCAGAGGGAGAAGACAGCCTTAAAAAGATGCAGCTGATGGAGCTTGCAATTCTGAATGGCACCTACAGAGATGCCAACATCAAATCACGTAAGCATGTCATAAGCTTGAGGGTCAATGCCATAGTAATATTTGCAGGTTTTGATTCCTAAAGCCTCCTTTTGGCAAATGTACAGTAGCAGCTGTGTTGGAGAACAATAGGTAGCTGTTGCAAAAGTTCTTCTGAAGATAAGTTATGTCAGTTTGGGGTTTTTTTTGTGTTTGGGTTTCCCCCTCCCCCTCTATTTTTAAACAGTATATCTGGGTTGAAATACTTACAAATATGTAGTTTTAAAAAATTCAACCCATAAGCCCTATTTTTCTATTTTACAGTCAGTTTTTTCCGTGATACATATAAAGGACAATGGACTCCTTTTCAATTTTATTTTTAGAGATTTAATTTGAAAATGCTACAGATGTTCAGGATACTGTGAATACATTTTTCTGTATTATATTCCTTCCTTTCATCTTGCTTGCATGTATCCCCCCAATGTTATGTTTTTCCAATAATTCATCAACTGATTTCACAGCTGAGTTCACAGGGATCAGTGATGTAATGAGCCATTTTTACAATTTCTTCCATTACATTTGTGTGAGAATGATTTTGCAAATGCATGTATGCACAGGTTTACACTTGAAAATTAATTGCATACACCTACTAATGACAACATATACCTATTATATGTGATACAAATTATTTTCTCTAGTTGAAAATCTAATTTCTCCTCTTGAAAATGTAGTTGCTGATACTGTTCCAAAGTAAATTTTTTGCGGTAGCTGTGATACAGATGTCAAATGTAAGCACAGTTAAATCAGTCTTTTCATGAAGGGCCTACTGATATTTGCAAATTTGTTTCTCCACACAGTCACCATTTCAATGTTGAATATGTTTAAAGGTTGGAATGCAGTTAGGTCAATTTGAGAGTGCTTACACCAGTGTAATTTGAAAAGAGACATAAGCAAGGGCTTTTACCACTACAATGGTAGTGGTAAATCTTTCAGCTCTAATGAACACCGTAATACTTAAAGCTAGATCGGTTTTAAATATATTTTAGTCTCTCAATTATTGCAAATTTATGTGTAAAATAGCTTTCAGATTAGCTTAAACTGATGCAAACTGTTGCATAGAAACCTTTATATTAATTTGAGCAATTTATTTGTCTAAGCTGTCCCCATTGGTCTATTGTATCAGTGGGAAGATGGGGGGGGTGTCACTTTTTGACTATATATTTCCACACTAATATTCACTTTTTGATCATAAGACAATTTCACTGATTGTGTTTTGATTTTACTGAAAACTTCAAGATGTAGAAGCCATATTGGTTTATTTCCATTTGAGAAAGAAAATGAAAATTTTTGAGTTTTTTTTTAATTATACATTAGGTCTGAGCACTTCTGTTTAAAAAATAAAAATAATTAAGAAACAACAACAGTCTCAAATCTGAAAGGCTTCCCCCACATTTCTCTTTTCAGATCACCTGTAAGTTAATTAAATCAATGTAGATCAACACTAGTGCACAGAAATCTATAAATTATAACCCTTTAAGATTGACTGTTACCAGCTGATGTGTTAGTGTTTAAGAAGTTGTCCATCTTGTTTGCCAACAGGCTTCAAATAACACTTAATGAAATGTGCTAGCATGGTTTAAAAAAAAAAAAAAAAAGCACGTTTTTGCTTTACCCTAAGCAACACCATAGTAAACAAAGTATGTATGTTATTTTGGGGAATTTGATATGGAAATCACTTTTGAGTCTATTTTATTCATGCTAGAGTAGGAGAGGAGATGCATTGTGTTTCTAGGTCATCTTCAACTTCACTAACCCTGGAAACTGGAATTGAGTATATGTTTAAATGCAATTTTAGGATGTATAAAAACTGTAGACTCATACGACAGCTCTGCATAACTGAGTATCTGTGGACTCTATAGTTGCACTAAATTTTGTACTCTGTATTTGATTATGACAGTATTTTCCTTGTATCTCCTGCATGCATCTCAGTCTCATGCAGTCTTGATAGCATAAATGAAGAAATATGGTCTAAATGGAGCTTTTGTGCTGTGTAACCTGTTTGAGAAATCTACCTCACTGTTTTACAATGGCTTTTTTATTTTGCATGTTCATACTTAATCACACTGGAAAATGGAAAGCTGTTTGCATTTGAATGGTGTGCTTTGGCACTGTGTGATCAGCGCATGTACTAATGATTTCCTTTTTATTTTTCTTCTTTCCTACTTTTCCCCTTTTTTCCCATTCTTTCCACGTTTTGTACTGCTATCTCCATACTTTCCTCTGAATTTCTTTGCTTACTGTAGCAGCCCTTGCCTTTTCTCTTGCAGCAACAGCCCAGGCTCCAAGGATTATTACTGGGCCTGCGCCTGTTCTCCCACCAGCTGCCCTGCGTACTCCTACGCCAGCTGGCCCTACCATAATGCCTTTGATCAGACAAATACAAACCGCTGTCATGCCAAACGGAACTCCTCATCCCACCGCTGCAATAGTTCCACCTGGACCCGAAGCTGGTTTAATTTACACACCATATGAATACCCCTACACGCTGGCACCAGCTACGTCAATCCTTGAGTATCCTATTGAACCTAGTGGTGTATTAGGTAAGATCTTTGTACGCGGATGACTGGAGAATGTATTGCTTACGTTTTTGTTGTATTTGCAAGGCAGAGGTCTTGGAGCTCAAAGAAAAGAATTTGAAGCAACAATCTCAACTCAGGTATATCAAAACTGCCTAGGAAAACTGCTCAAATGGTGTAACTCTAAAACATTTTAAACATGGTTTGCATTTATTAAATATGCGTGTTTAGAATATTAATAAGATAACTGAAAATAAAATCTTAATGTTTGTATGGCACTAGGTAGCAGATACATAGGCAAGGGGGAAAAAACAACAATAGGTTGACATCTATTATATGTCATTTGGGCTTCCATAAATACTAGATTTGTTTGTGCTCTCTTCAACAGAAATTAATTTCCAGTAATCTTTGGAAGAGAAAACTTCCTCTTTTGGTGTACCTTTTTAGTAGCAAAACTAAAGAGATTGGAAAGGTCTTTGTTCAGTTTGTTGGGGGTTTTTGCGTCTTTATTTAGTACACAACTGATAAATCTCTCCTCACTGTCAGAGAGCTGCAAATCATTTTGTAAGCAGAAAATAATTTCAGTGAATGAACATAAAGCAAACTAAGTTCTGACCAAAGGATAATACAGTTAGCAACTGATGGCTTCTTTTATATACACTGGATTGAAATGTCCATCATTCCTAATATTTCAGACCATTGACTTGTTGTGTGAGGGGAGGATGATAAAGCAGCTGTGACGATTCTGTTAACTGGTCAATATGGAACAAGCGGTTCCAATAGTTTCCTCCTTCCCTACCCTCTAAAGAATGTAAATAATTTTTTCTCTTCAGCTTGTTCTGAATTGCGTATGACCTTGGTGCTGCATAATGTTGATTTTATAGGACTTTGATCTTAGCTTATTCAGTGGCAGTTATTGATTTACACAAGTTCTAAACGTCTCTAATGAACATTGGACAATAAGGTTCAAAGTCAATATTTTGTTGAAAGTATTGCAAAAAATCAGTGTTTCACTTACATGACAAATACTTGTTATCTGTTTATGTGCATGTTCCCACATTGTATTTTGTACGGTAAAAAAGAAAATGTATTTCAGACTTCCGCCTTTCAGGATTAGTGAATCAATAATAAACATTTTAGTATGATAAAAGTATGCAGTAGGCTGTCTTTGAGCAGCTTATGGTTGTTGTCCATTACCCCATAGCCAAAATTCAGTGAGCATATGATAGTATCATTTATTAATTTCCCACAAATGTGTAAATGTTTTCCCTAGCTCTTCCACCCCCAATCTGTGAGTCCATTTGAGATACATCCTGGGGTAAAGTCACTGTTACAGGCATCATCACAGTAGCTATCAGTTGCTGGTTAGTGGCAAACCTGTCTCCTGAATTCAGTTAATAGAAAGTAAAGAAATACATCATCCCATAGTAATAACTTAATACGATGCAGGGAACTTTGATTTCTCGCAGGATTTTATATAAGGAGAGAGGAGGGGAAAACTACTCCTAAAATGGCTTCTGAAAACATAGCATACTTTTGGGCTTAGCACAAGTGTATTGCCCAAAACAGATCTCACCAAATAATCTTATTTAAACAAAAGAAAAAGAGGCGGGGGAGAGGAAGAGAAGACCACACCCCCACTTAGGTAGCATAAAATCAATAATTTTTAATACATCTGCTCTATTACCTGAGCAATTGTACAAAGTTAATTGAATTAAATTAGTTTCTTGTTGAGTTTTATTTCGCAATACATTCATTCTCATTAATAGTATGCTATATTTGGTCCATTTTTGTGGTGGACCTTTAAGGTGTCTTAAAATAATTCTCTTTAAAATGGCAGAGGAATGCATCCCTATTAGTATTTTTGGGGATATTGGTGTTGGGATCAAATTTTAGTTGGTGACTAACTTTTAATTCCCTTCCTTTTATCTTCAGGTATGGCTTTCCCAACGAAAGGCTAAGAATTCAAGAACGGTCTTAACTGATCCTTCATCAGATCTGAATTTTAACAAATGCTTAGTTTCAGCAGCCTTGAAAAAAGCTTGGCCTAGCAGTCAGTGACTTACTTGCACTTTTTTGCACATAGATTTAAAATAAAATAGTGCTATTAATTTGGATTAGCTCCTATTATTACAGAGTAGCTGTAATTTATGAGTGTATAGTAGTATACTGACTGCTAAGTGTTCTATATAGTGTTTGCTTTACTAATCACCTAATTCATTGCAGTTCATACTTATTGACTTAAAGTTTAAAATCACAATCTGTAGGCTTGAAGAATTGCTTTAAAACTTTTTTTTTGTGGTAGAACTGGAAGTGATCTTAAGGTTAGCAAATAATTGTCAGTATTAAAAGATGGCATTATTTAAAATAGTCCTGCTGCAAGAAAGGCACTTCAGTGAATATGTGACTAGTAAAGCTTAAATGTGCTTGGGTCTAATAGATTTCATGAAATACTGTAATTTTGGGATTGTAAATGAATGGATTAAACAGGTTAAGGCCAGGATGTTTAAAATAAATGCAATATTAATCTGCACAGATAAACTTCTTTTTAAGATTAAGATTTGAAACTACTGTGCCTTAACTTGTTGCTTTTCTTAAAATGAACTTTTGTAGTTAATGATCATTTAAATCCATTTTGATAAACCTGCTGTTAATGTTTTCTTTGAATGTTTTCTAACTTTGTCTTGGTAATTGCAATTTAACTAGGTGCGGTGGCTACTAAAGTTCGAAGGCACGATATGCGTGTCCATCCTTACCAAAGGATTGTGACCGCAGACCGAGGTTAGTTTAGTTCTGCAGTTCTTGTTTGTAAGAAGTGCTTTGAGTGTACATGAGATTTGCAACACCACAGCTGGTTAACCAAATACCATATTTTGACCCATTCATTTTTTGTCTCAAAAATCTGAATAGACAATATTTTATTAGAGTTTTGGGAATGCTTGCAGTTTTAAAAACATTTTGTAAACTTGGCTTTCCCAGCTCAACTAAATATATACACTGTGCGATCTATTCAATAAATATTTTTAAAAACTATTTAAAGATCCATCGCCATCAGGAAACACTATGAATTCAGTGCTCCAATAACTAATTTGGTTATATTCCCCCCCTCTGTCCCCACAGTTTGTTCTTTTAATTGGTGTGGAAATATCAGATTGGTGTTGCAAAATAAAATGAATGGATGGTTGCTTAATGAGAAAGAAGTAGAGGAATAAATGCCTCCTGTCTGTGTCTGGAGAAATCTGAAGATTTAGATTCCTTTTTTTCCAATAAACTTTTGAGCCACTGTACTGTATATTATGAGGAGGATGCATGTTCTCAGATACCTGACTGAATTCAGAAAGGTAAGGGCTGTGAAGATACTACTTCAAAAGTTGTTTGGGTTTGAAGTACTAAGGGTGGGGGAAAGGAGGGTCTTTTGGTTTTTTGCCAAAATCTATTTCTTGGTATTTGCCTTTTGCTGCTAAAATGTGTAACCTGAAGGAGAAGCAACTTTTGAAGTCCTGTTGGTGAGATGACATCCAATATTTGGGCATCTCTCTTTAACCCTCGAATGGAAAGTAAATCTTCATTTTTCTCCTGTTCCTCAAGTGTAATGCCTTTGGACCCCTGAATGAAGTATTTAAGCTTATTGAGAAAAGTGATATTTTTCGGTTTATTGACATTGGCTAGGAAGCAGTGTGTGGGCTGAATTCATATCCCATCCCTGCTGCTGACTCACTGGGTTTCGGCAAGTCATTTAATCTTTCTGTGTACATTTTCCCATCTGTAAAGTAAGGATAATAATACTTCCCTACCTCACAGGGGTGTTGTGGGGGTTCTTGTTTTGTACAGGGCTTTGAGGGTGCAAAGCGTTAAGTGCCAAGTATTATTCTCCTCTCATCAAAATCAGTTGTGTGCAGGCTTCCATGATATTGTAATATTCAAAAGTCAAATTCAGGTGACAGATCTGACATCTCCTAACATTGACTACGCTTCACTTCTCACAACTTCCCATAAATTAACTACAAGAAACAATACAGATTTCAGTCAATACAGTAAAAAGGGCCCTCCTGGATATTTGCTGTATTTATGTAACACTTTTGTCTTTCATGTGTAAGGATCTTGCACTTTACAGAAAGTGTAAAGCTGATAACAAGACACTACTTAAGTTTTCTAGAAGATTGCTTCTTCTTTTATGTCACCGCACACTATTTGCAGCCCATTGGCTCATTCTTGTTTCTTGAGAACTCTTCAGTGGGCAACAGGGTATAACTGGAATAAAGTCATAGCCCATGTTTACCCTATACTCCCAAAAAATAAAAGGAGGAAAAAAAGGAAACCGAAAAAAAGATGAAAATCTATGTCTTTCAAGAATAATGGGTGGTAAGGATTTGGTTGTCTTTGAAAGTTTGACCTGATGTTGCAAAAATCAGTTTTTGCTAATGGTCTTTCATGACCTGCAGTGGTAGTTTCAGGTGACAGGTGAGACTACCTTTTTGTTTAATTAGATGTTTGCCTGAGACAAGTAGTAAATACACTGATAAAGCATGGGGGCGAGGGGGGTGGCAGGAATACCAATTTGTAGTCTAAGTTCATCCCTGTAGTGTTTACTAAGCATAGATTTTAAATATTTTGCGAAGGGCCTAGATGTTTCATCTGGGTCACTTTAATTGAAATTAATAATTGGTATAATTTCACCTTCTTTTAAAATACAGCCATTTTCTGATAATTCAGTGTTCGTATCTAGCCATATTGGAAGCCCACTGTCTTAAGTAAATAAATAAATACACGTGGCTTATCTCCTGTGGAATAAGTCCTGTATACCTCTCTATTTTAGCATGAAAACCATGCTGATATTTCAGGAGAACGTTATTTTAAAGTCTTATCTAAATAATCCCAGCGTGTCTTAAGAAACTTACACAAAGTTAATTTTCCAACTGTACTTCATTGTATTTTGAATTTGAAACCCTATATTGCACAGACTTGACAGTTTCACAAAAGGTTTTGAAGATGACTTTGTTGGGCAATAAAGCAGTTTCTTTTAATGTGTTAAAATTATGTTGTAGAATTAAAATACTATCAGTATTTACTATATTCACCTATTTGGTTGTTCTGTCACCAATATTCTTCTATAGCTAAAGCCATGAAAAACAATGTCAGCAAACCGAAATACTTTTTTTTCAATGCGGAAACTTTTTTTTTACATAGTTAAATATCACTAAATCTATATTTGCATTCATTGGGTCTAAAGTTGGGGTTTTTTCTTTTAAATTCTAAATCAACTTGCAAATGACTTTGTAGTACTACTGCATTCACTTTTTAAGTAGGTTTTTATTCTTTGCATAGGTTGTTTCATATTTTTTTTTTTAGAGATAAGCACTGCATTTAAAGCAAGGATCCCCAAATGTGTAAATGTTTTACTCTTACAACTAAGCATTTAGAATTGGTGAAGGGTTGAAAAATAGAGCTCATTTTAACACAGAATAAAAAACCCCAGTTTATAAATAATACAAAATTGAATTTGATGCATGATAACAGAGAGACTGACTGATATAATTGTAATAAACTGTAAATGGTGTTGCACAGTTGACAAACCTGTGTGTACTGTAGAAGGCCAGAGACTTGGCAGAGGATGTATCACAGGTGTACTGGTATTTTTAAAAGGTAGCTTGTTTTGATTATAAACTCCACAAAAAATATTAATGCTGAGAATTTTCTTGAATGTTTTATCCAAACCAACTGTCAGATAATTTATATATAAATTTTAATACCATTTAATCAAAATTGTAATCAGTCTCAAAATGCTTTAAGACTCTGAGTTTCTAGTATACCTGTAAGATGGTGAGATTGTGCCACATAAAATATTTATTTTTGCTTATTTTTGAAAGAGCTGTTTTAATTTAAACAAACCCCACTTAGCATAATTCTGAAAAAATTCAGGGAGCATGTGGTCTCATTTACGTTACAGTAGTAATTTTTCATAGTGTTATGAACTGTATCCTAAATGATAGGCCATTTTTATTATGTGAAAGTAAATCAGCCCACAAGAAAGATTGCTAAATCAATGCTATCTGTGAATATTACACGTACTGGACTTCATTTTATGTAATGGCACAAATCTGACTTTGCACTGAATACCTTTCTCACTTTCATCTCCTCTGCCTTAGTCAAAATGGCAACAGTACAGAAACTTTATCAACCTCAGAATTTATTAGCTATAATTAAGCTGTTGAATGAGTCTTAAAAAAAAAAATCTATAAAAAAAAAATCATACTACTGTTAAGTGGACCAAGTTTGGTGAAGGAGAATGTGAGAGAATGATTAAGGAAGGAACAGCTCAAGAACATTGGGAATGATAACTTTCCACTTGAGAACTTTTTTATGTTTTACTGTAATTTGTTTGTGGTTTTGGGTTTTATTTTTTGTTTTGGTTTTTTTGTTGTTGTTGTTTTTGGTTTGTTTTTTTTTTGGCAAAAGAAAATAGTATTTACAGGTGGCTTCTTTTAAAATATAAAAATATAAAGCAGGAATGTATATGAAATGTCAGATTTTATTGTATTTGCAGAGTATTAGCTTTGAAAATGAATAAAGAGAGCTGTTTGTAGTTTTAAAATGCCTTATTAGTATCAATTAGATATTTTCTCTATTTTTTGATGTACTTAGAGCTTTTTAAGTATAGACTTTAAAATGGCAGGACTTTTACAGTGTTTACATGCAAGTGCATTTTATAAGTGTCCTATATGTGTAAAATAGTCTTTCGAACGGGAAAATGCTGGCTAAAGTAGCAGGCTGAGCGTTTTCCTGGTTCCCACGATGATGCCTACATTGCTAGACTACAGTTTAGTATTGCTTTGTATCATGAGGCCAAGAAATTCCATGTTGTTTGTAAATAGAATAAATGAAAGGCAATAAAAAATTTATTGAACAAAAACCCTTTGTTTGGCCCATAGTTTGTTGAACCAAATTGTTTCTCTAAGTCCAGAATTCCTTAGATGACTCCATTCTTTTAACAACCAGTTATTAATAATCACATCCATCATTAATAGTTGCTTTAATGCTTGCACCTTGGGAGGTACTAATGCTTAATAGCAGTCAGATACTGATGCTGTGCACTGACTGTTGTTCCAGAAATCTTCTACCCAGTTCCAAAACTGTTCATCGTTTTTTGTTTTCCAATTTCCTTCATCGACTGCTACTAACCATTAGTCGTTAGTCGTATTTTATCTCTATTTCTCCTGTTAACCGGTTTTGTGGGAGCGGGCTTCTCCTTCACGTGTCCAAATCATGATGGAGGGCTGTCATGATTTTATTGCATTCTGTAGATGGTGTCGATCAGTATGTCAGAATTAAACATGCTTGTTTTTTTTATTAGTTGTGATTAGTTTTCATGTTGTCATTAAGCCGTCACTAGCTGAAACTAATCTCTTCTCTATCTTTTCTTTCTTTTTTTTGTTTTGTTTTTTTTTTGTTTCTAACCACCCAGCCGCCACCGGCAACTAACCTATGACCTTCTGACCTCTGAACTCTTCACCCAATGATGACCTGACCATGCCTGCCTGCTGATCAGTTAACTGGTAAACGCCTTTGCTTGCCTGTCTTCAGTGCAGCGAGCTGGGGCACTTGTCCGTTCGTCTTACCATCTAACAAAACAGACAAAGAAATTGTTGTCCTCCAACTCCGCTTTTTGTTGTTCTCCTGTTTGGGTGAAAGTGGTTCTAGAACCTGCACTGAATAGTAGTAAAGCAATAAGGTCCAACTCATCCCTCCGCACTGATCATCCTCTAGTGTCCCGCCCCAAGCGAACGGTAAGGAGGCCTCGCACGAGATGGAGACAGATGTCCCTTAACTACCCGATGACAGAGGCAGTTACTGTGAGAGACTTCTAGGANAAAAGTCAAAGCTCTCTCTGAATGTACTGTGTGATGATGCATCATGCATGAACCTTTGGTCAGGGATGTCATTGGGGAAGGGATTCCAAAAAGTATTCAAAATTTGATACGCTGTTTAGTCACTACCAGTGCCCGCAAAGGGCAGATATTGCAGCCTTTTTTCTATTGCCTGCCAAATTGGACGTTTTAAAGGAAAGTGTGCCATGAAATGCCAATTACGATGACTTTTCAGAACTACGTTAATGCAGAGAACAAAACAGCAACACTATTAAAGCAAAATCTGAGTTTAAATTATTTTAACCACATTTTAATCTCCTCGGAAGATTACATGAGAACAAGGTACATGCATTATGTGTCACATTACTGGGCAAACTGTTCAAATATTTTTTTTAAACCTCCCTGTATAGAAAAAAAAATTCATTAAGGATGTAAAAGCCATGCTTGCCTATTTGCTGTATACATGTAATGAAATTGTAGATAAAGTGTAGTGCATTGAAACAAAATGAACAAAAAAGTAGATACTTTTACTATACAAGGGTGCTGGTGCAGAAAAAAATATATTTTTGGAAATGTAGCATTTTATACTTTCAAGTGTTATAAAAAAAGAAAAAAAGAACAAAGAAACCCTTTATTTCATTAAATGATTTTTTCTGGTGGTTGTCAAGAAACAAAAGACCAAAAGAGCCTTTTAGTCTTTCTTTTTTATTTTTTAAGTATTGGAATAAGTCTAAAGAAAAGGAAGTGCCTTATTTTCTTCATGGTCATTTAGTCAAATGTCTTGTATAATCAGCTTCTCCCTCAGACAAGTTACTGCATGCCACTCAGTCGCCCAGTATGTGAAAGAAGCTGTGAGGAAAGACAAATGATGAGTTGACCATATTAATTACCTGATTTTTGCCATACTAGTGTGATGTGACTTTGCCAAAATCTCATTATCTAAAATATTTGCTAAGTTTTTGTCAAACCAGCCCATCGTTATTTCAGCCACTCTACTTTTCACATCATAGCAAATGCTGTACTTGTGCAATGTAAACCAAAGGGTTCTGTGATACAGACCGTCTCACGCTAAATGAGACTATTAGCTGACAAATGTTTGTAGAGCTGGAAAGTGTGTCATTTTTGTTCAGGGATAGAGAGGAGTTCTCTTGATTTTTGGTTGGAATAAATAGATCTCGAACATAGGAGGCTTCGGCGTCGCCCAGAAAACCGATGTTCTGTGGATAACGCAATTGAAAGCGCTTAGCTAGTTTTCAGTTTAGTCTGAGCATGTCCCCGGTTTTTACCAGCAGCTCCTGCAGTGACAAACAGCATGCAAGTTATTTATTTTTCAGCTCTTCTCTGACTATTGTTAGATCCGCCCGCTGGCTTTTCCTCGTAAGATAAGCAGGAGAGGGACATCATCTCATTGTTTGAAGTCCAGCTGCGCTTTATTTTTAACCTTTATTTCCACATGGGATTCATATAGCTGGGCAATTGCAAGAGCTGAAGCTGTTGAACGCACACTATTTAATCCTGAAAACATTAAGTATTATTTTGCGTGGGGCTCAGTACTAAACTTGGCAAATATCAGGTGATAACTTTATTCCCCTCTTGTCAACTTATTCTCCTCCTGCAAATCTTCACAGCTTCCAAATGAAAGGTCAATAGTAAGCTAAGAGGGCTTACGTTTTTAAGCACCTGCATGGTGACCTCATCTAACATCTTGTCTCACCTGGAAATAATTATCAGTTTATTTACTATGCAATAGACATTCATCCTTTCGTATTCAGCTAGCTTTTTGTTTATTGTGCCACCGGCTTTGTCTTCCTGTTACACATACAGTTGTGTTGATTTTACTTACAGTATATGCTGTGCCATTTTGATTTTATTTTGGTTGGTTGGTTGAATAAACTTGCGACACTCGAACATTTGAAGAGAGATTTGCTAAAACAATACCAGTATTTGATCCAGTTTCATCTCAACTATGATAAAACCTGGACATTTTAGATGTTTATCAAAGGTCTTTTACTGGGGGGGAGGGGAAGTGTATGAAATAGATGTGTGACATGTGAAAGTAACGTTTGCTCTGAACAAACTTCTGAAAACTTAGTTGACAAAATTTTGGATCAACTTAAAAAAAAAAAAGCATGACTTTTGAAATCTCTGAATGCCTTGGTTCTCAGTATTATCATTCTTTAATGACTTTTTCTTTATTAAAATAAGTAGTTTTAAGACTTCTTTCTGACAGTATTATGTAATTTTTTTAGAGTGGGTAGATGGGAGTGTCGCTTGTATGTAACCGTACAGATGACATGTATTTGTCTATTCTTTATTATCTTAGTAGTTTCATGCTATGTATGTACCATAACCAACCTATTGCCTATGAGAAACATGTAAGATAATGTATTTACAGCCATTGTTACAAGTTTATAATGTATTTTTCTATCTTGTTTTATATGTATGTTATATAACATTCAAAAGAATTTTTTTCCTGATTGAGAAAAAAGGATACAAAATGCAAAACCCACAATTTTGATAACTGAAAAATTGCCAATTGTTTTGCAGTACTTTATTATATTGGGTGTGTTGTCTTTCTTGGGCTTTTAGTTAGCTACTGGATGAATACATTAGACATATTTGGGTTTTAGTTGGGTTTTTACATAGCTTGCATTTTAATTCTTTGGTTCTTTGCTGTTTCTATTAACCCATAGCATTATTTTAATAAATGTTATAATACCAACCTACTAACTCTGGACTATGTCTGTTTATTAACCATTACGTGTTTAATTAAAATAAACAAATAAAGACGGAAGAATGTAAAGTCTTGAGTTACTGGACTAACCCTGAAGAACGTGACCACAGATAACACAACGTGACTTGTTTTTATGTTGTTTGTCGGCTGACATTCTGCACACTACTATTAAGTTGGCTTTGGTCATTCTGGCCTTTTACCTTGGGAAATAGGTGCCAGTAGAAATGGGAACAAAGTAGCATTTTTTGAGGCATTCTTCTTGTAGAGTCTTGCCACTTGCCTTTCAGCATCTGCATTACTAATTCCACACTTTCTTTTTCTTTCTCTAAAATAATTACTGTCGGCTCACAGCAAAAGAGCAAAGATGCCAGTGTCTTGGTAAATCGTGATGGTGTACAGAAACCAGTTTGATTCTTTGTTGAACCATTCAGAGGTTGCAGTTAATCTCATAGGAATTTGTGATTTGTTGGTTTTGGCACCTGATTCACTGTTGCATCATGTGACATTTCTAAGCACAAAATACTTCTAGAAAGAATTACCCTACATCAAAATACCAGATCTGAGGGTTTTCCTTGCCAAAAATGCCTTATTTTCTTCATGCCACGCTATTTTTAAGTAACTTTTTTTTTTTTTTTTGTACTTCTGCTATAGTCTCTCAGTATTGCCTAGCTCAGGGGAGTACAATTTCTGTAAGCCAAAGGTCAAACTGGATCATTTCCTACTGACTGCAGAAAGTACGAAAATACACCTTTCGCTAAATTACCAAGCAGCAGCCATTTCAAACTCCTGGGCTGCCTCTATGTGATCTTTTTCCCTGTGGATGACTGTAGCAACATGAGTGCAGGGAATTGAAATGGTGAAAATGCTGTTTTGAATGTACATCTATGCAAATATTTTTATAAAAACGTTTCTCTTTCTTAAAGCTTCTGCTATTTGAGGCTCCTTTACATATCCTAGGTCATCCTCCTAGATTTGTAATCTTAAGTGGACAGTAATTACAGCTAATCTCGAGGGAGATCCTCAATGTAGATAACTCTTCAGATATCAACGTTTTTTGTGAAAGCCCTTTTTTTTCCCTGTAGATAGTAAAAATTCAGATGAGGAGTCTTTGTGTCTGTTCAGATGCCTTCTTTAATTTATGATGTTTCAAACCACGTATCTTGAAATCCATGTGATATAAAATAGTTTTAAAGAGTTCTTATAATATTGGTAGTAATTAAAATAGAATGCATCTTTATTTTATGGAGAAAAATAATCTAGCTCTGATGAAGATGTTTGTTAGTTTTTTAATGGCATGTTGCTTTGTTTTACAAAAATATATAGGTACAGCTGAAATATCAATACATTGAGAATAGTTTCACTTGTACAGAAATCTTTAATTTAACAGATCACGAATATGCTACTATCCTAAAAGTCGGCCACAGGCAGATGATAAAAAAAAATTAGACACAAGAGATAAGATGAGGACCTTTTGATTGGACTGGCACCAGTGTCATTTCAGAGCCAATAATTTATATTCCTAAAAAATTTTACCAGAGGCACACACTTAAACTTGGTAAATTACTCTCTCCAGTTTAGGTCTGTTCAGATGGGACAAAAGATTAGTATTTTATGTTGAAGAATACTTCTATGCCCACAACTACTGCTTTTTTGTAATACTTTTATTATTTTGTATTTGTTGAATGTGAACTACTGTCATACTTTATTCACAGTGCATTTTCATCTCATTCTTCATTACATGCAGTAGTGAAAGTTGCTGTAAGTTTTGAACTACTTTAAAGATGAAGGACAGCAAAAAAAACTTTAAAATCAAACTTTTTTACTAGTAGTTGTTGTCCTCCAATTGCATTTCTCAGTTTACCTAAGTGCCTGTCTGGAAATGTAACTATTTTATACTTCCCCTGCTTATAGGAAGGAAGCTATTTTTCAAACTGAATTTGAGGATGGCTTCAGTGTGGCTACATCACTGAAGCTAGGTTGTTCTTTCGCTTTATTATTGTTCTTGGGTTTAATTGTCCTAATATTTGAAAGATCATATATTCAAGTCAATTAGAAAGTTGCTGTTCCAGGGGGATTTATCTTAGGGTAAATTTTTAGTAGGTCAGAATATAACCAAAACCATCATAAAGCCTTTCAAAGTAAAATCTGAGCAATCCTATTCACTTCTTAAAAGTGAACGGTTGTACCAAAGTACAACAAATTTGGTTTCTCTGAGACTATTTTTTTTGTGTTATCAGTCCAGAATATATTTCATAGAGTCTCCAGGGACCTATTTCAAATGTTTTTAATGAACATATGTTCAGTGTATACGAACAATATTGATATTTTATTTGAACATGCCTTTAAAAAGTACGTCCAAAATCTACAAGTAACGAATGGTATATTCCCAGATTATACTCTTTGAGGGGGACCACTAAAAAGTTTTCTGCCCTGAAAATGCAGAGAAACATTTAAGTGTGTTGCCATCCATTAAGAAATTAATTTAACTTAGGGGGAAACATACTTACGAGTATATGAAACTTCCTCCTTTGTGTCTGTGTAAAAATAGGAGTCATCGTAAATAGCACATTGTACAGAATGGAATCTGAGTAACACATTCCTCGGGTTGAAAGTACAGAATTGTTATTGGAATTTCTATTTTGTTTTTAATATATTTGATATATCTTTCTAGAACACTCTTAATGGAACACTGTCCAAATAACACATGAACACATGGTAATCAATGTTGAATCAAACTGGTTAACGAAAGTACAGTGCTCTTCCTTCTATGTGCCTGCGCGCTAATTGCAGGTGCTACGGTTCTGCATAGGAGGTGGGTGTTAGGCACAGCAGGCTGCAGTGCTAATTTCTCGGTGCCAGTATTTCGGACGGCCATCTCTGACAACAGACTAACTGGGGGGAATCTGACTCCCAAGGCAAAGATTAACTGAGATCTGGAACTCGTAGAAGAATTAACTGAAAAGACAGCAACAACAAACCAACATATATACATATATGCTTTGACTTGTATTATGGCAGTTTGTGTGAAACATTTAAGGTTTTGTTTGTGCAAAATAATGTATTCTGAGGGGAAAAACAAACATGGACATTGCCAAAACACATGTAAATAAAACACCATTTATGACTGTACATTATGTGCAATAAAGTAACTGGAAAAAGTGCATGTACTTTATCCTCAAAAGCAAACTGACAGCTCTCAAAGCTGTAGCTATAGTTTTATTTTCTGAAAAGATAAATTTTATTCTGTACCTAAACAGCAGAATAAAGAATGTACATTTTTCACACTTCAACTTTCATTAATGCTTTTAGCGGGGTTCTGAAAGATGTTAATTGTTGAAGAGGCTTACATTTTCATGGTCATCTGATTACCAGGGTATTTTTTGCTTAACAGTTTCTTACTTCATATGCCATTGTTGTCTGTAACTGTAAATGAAGCAAGTATGCATTACATACCATAAACATGCAATACACATTTTGAATAGAGGGTTGTGGATGCACCGATTCTATGAACTTCTTAAAAATGACCAAGTGATTTTGATGTTATTGTACTTCTGTAAGCACCACTGTTAGAATTGCTTAGAGCAAATAAGGAAGAGGAGTGCTACTTCGTGGTACAGCTAACATACTGGTTAGGGTGGGAGGTTCTGGTTACTGTAGAAAATGAAGACAATAAATCTGCCACCTTACCGAGTATGAATCTATTGAGAAACACATTTGTGAGAAGAAATAGATTATGGTGGTTTAACATTTTCATTGATATTTATGCGATGATATCTGGTTACAGTTTAAGACAATTCCTTTACCAAGGTATTCTTTGCTAAAAAGTCCTTCTATTTCACACTGTTCAAATAAAAAACGGTTTGCTTCAGAAGTTAGTGTACAATAGATAAAAGTTAAATGTGCCGTCTTTAGGAGTCTGCTAGAATAGGGGAGAGGAGGCCAAATACCGAGGTTTAGGTACGCTTCCTCTCCTGCACTCTTCCCGGCAGGAAGAAAAACTTGGCATAACTAGCATTTAAAGACTCCTTCCATGATGAACCTCAACAAAGTGGCTGCATATAGTCATATCTGAGCTAACTTTAATCTCCGTAGTCACAGAATGTAAAGATGATGTTCGGCGTGTGCCGCTCAAGGCATTAAAGCAGCCCTCGCCATCTTTGCGGTTACTCTGGATGCAAACCCAAGCACGCCCGGGCACTGCGGTCCTGGCTTGAAGTGTGGGCACAGCCTCGCTTTGCGTGCTGTCTTTGGCTGTGCTCTGCAGACCCCTGCAGCCAGCCAGACCCCTAGAAAACAGAAATGAGATGATCTTCCTTATGCCTCACCCCAAGTCAGTAATAGCTGTTTATGAGCACGTTCATGCTAGGAATTGCATTTATTGGTCTACAAATTAAAGTTAGATGTGGAATTTAATGACTGGAAAATTTCTGTCAACAGAATTTACTGCTGTTCTACCAACGCTTTCTGGGTATGTGTTGGTGTGTTTACGGAGGATGGCCTAATGTTACTAGATGGCTCCTGAATGTTTTTACTATGGTTACTGTAGTTCCCTTGAGGAAATACAAACTTAACCATTATCTATGTCAAAATAATGAGAGGCATTCATACCAAAGAGTGCAAAATGTAGTGTCTGAAATGGGTGCCTTTCACCTTGACATTCAGGTCTACCAGCAAAAGCAGAAAGAGATGTTATCCAATTGTTTTCTCAGGATCCATGTCAAGTTCTCAGACACTTAAAAATAGACAACTGACAGCCAGGGCCTGTTGAGTTGAACACTTCTAAAAATTATCAGCCACGAATAACCAGTGCATCCCCAAACTATAAATTTTGAAGTTTTTGTTACAAAATAGCATAGCATGTATTTGTCTTTCTTAATTTCTCTCAGTGTATTTTCAAAGTGTTTTCATCTTCAGAAGCAAACAAGGTTGACTACTTTGAATAGTAAACTGGATAAACTCAGATGTGAGGTTCAAGGAAAAAACACCAAACAATGGCACACCTCTCAACATTGCATCATTTCAGCAGCTCATCGGTAAATGAAGGTGCTTTCTCTAAATCTTTCTCTAAATTTGTAAACCCCTTATGCAGGCAGGAGGCTAAGCAGAGAAATGACTTTTGTTATTGGGACCTTTTCAGAATGAATTCAGTTGTTTTTCAGTTCGAGGGTGGCATCCCTGAAATAGGTGGTATGGAAGTACCGCCTGAAGCTGGGAAGATCCCAGGGCTTCTTGCCATAGGTCAGTCGTTCAGCAAGCAGTTGTCTCAGTGTTACTTTCTGGTTTACTTTAGTAAACTCTTAAATTAGGAAAATGAAACCCCATCTTTTGTATCCAGACCTCTTTGTAGCATGAAAGATACATATCAGTCTGTACCTTGTAGGGCAGTGTTTCAAAAGGGTATTTTTTAATTGAAGTTATTACAGTAAAAAGGCGGGTTGCATGAACAAGAGTATTATGGGAAACATTACTATACAATAAAGATACTAGGATTGCTATTTTGGAGTCTCACTGTATTATGTACATTAGAAATGCACAATGTAATAATAGTGTAATATTTACTTGTTAATTGTGTACACGCTTCCAACTATAATTTCCACATTCTGTTGTTTTGATAATTTATAACAATGGGCAAGATGGTTTTCATGGGACTGAGAATGTACCTTGTACAGGTCAGAGGCAGGGAAATGATAAGATACTGCAAATCACTCCTATGTATGTGCCTTTTCAGGGAGTACAGCCTTTTTCAAAGGAAGGTTTTAAGGTCTTGGCCTCAGATATCAGGTAACACGTGGTAAAATTGTGATGCAGGGAGTGTAGTTTATTTGCTAGCCTACCTGCTAATCTCCAAAAGTTTAAACATCTGTTACCAGTTCTGAGATGTTACTGCATGTTAATTGCTGTGGTAAAATCCATGTCTTATTTTTAACATGGGTGCAAACTGGAGAGCTTCACATGCATACTACTCCAGTAAGTCTCTGGGTCGTTTAATAGAGAGTGCATCCAGTACTGCAGAGGGGCCCCCAGGGCCGTTACTTGCATGTTCTTGTGTGACTTTTCCCATATAACCTTAGTGATGAGACAATTTTGATTCTTTCCCTGAAAGGCAACGAATGAAGCAGATCTTCAGCTTTGTTTCTGAGAGAAAAATAGGAAATGTATACCTATCTGGACTGAAAGAAGATAAAGAATAACAATAGTGTGAGAGCTTTGAACCCTGTCCTGAACGGATGAATAAAATTACTTTGGACTTTATATGAGCTGGGAGGAGAAGACAAACCTAAACAAGAGCAGCATTGTCAAGAAGCCCATGCTATGTTGACAAGAAGTTCATCAGAGACCGTAGGCTGGAATTTTAAGTGAAGAAAATTGAAATTATCTCAGTCCTTGAAGAGCTGGTTTGCCATATCTCCCTGTTATCTTTAGCAAACTTGTTAATTTCTCTGCTGGAAATCTTTCCCTTCTTCAGCCTAATTTGAATTTCATGTTCTTTTCTTCTAAGGTTCTGCCCTGCCCCCTTCTGTGCTGTCTTACATTTCATAGACAAATTCTCCCTTCATTCGGATGGCCAAGTGGCACAGTGCGGTCTTGGTACAGAAAGACTACAAGCAAGACTTCAGGTCTAAATCAGGACGTGCGAGTGTGACATTATTTAGAAAACCTGTTTTAAATGTACATTACTCCATCCAAGCAGATGGAAGAGGAATGTCTCGATGGTGAGGGCACAAATCTAATACTTGGAACACCTGGGTTCGAGATGCTTCTTTGGTTGCTGATGATTTGTGCAGTTTTGAGCAAGACCCTTGCAGCCAAATCCCTGAAAAAACAGAGTCATCTGAAGTGGGAATTAGGCCATTTCAGGTGTCGAAACACGGAGTGTGATTATCTAGATTTTCAACAGAAAAGTCTTTTTATGTTATTCCATAAAAGAAAACACCGTCGCCTTATCTTTTGTCTGCTTTTAGCAACAACATCAAAAAAAAAAGAAAATCCCTGGTACCCAGAGACAACACATCTGCTCAAGTGCAGAGAGGAAAGTACTGGTCAATAAATCCTTGTCTTTCAGCCACACTCATAGTAACTAGCTTAGCAGCTCAGCGGCTTGGGTACGTCTCTCTCCGCATTTTCACCTGCACAGTGTGTATGGTCGTAACTTAGCCTTTTGCATTCCCCAGCGACCCATAAAGAAGCTCAGTACTGTTTCACTCAAGTACCTTTGTTGCTCTTGTTCTGAATCTTTGTACCTCAGTTCCCCGTCAGTGAAACAAGGTTAATAGGAGTACCCCAGCAGAGTGTCAGCTGTGGATGACTGCATTCAAGACTGTGGAGTGCTCAGACAGCACAATGCTGAGTGCTGTCTAGTATCATCACAGTGTCCACGTGTTTTACAATCTTGAATGTACTTAAAAATAAAGCATGTAAGCAAAAAAAACCAACCTTTGACTTCTTACTTAGTCAAGCCCACAGTATGAAAAGGTTGTACAATCTCCTAGGCTGGCTGAGTCTTAGTATCAAACCAGATCACCTCAGTGGGTACCAGCAGTGCCAGAGATGGCTGTCTCTTGCTTTGGCTTGATTTGTGTTCGTAACTTTCTCCATCCTGCAGGCTCACTGGGGATGGACTGAGCTGCATTCCAGTTTTTCACAGTCGGGAAGTCCAAGGAGAGGCGAAGGGAGAGAGATGCAGCTGCAGGGAGCAGCGCTGCTTTGCCTCTTCACCCGTGGAAGGTAGAAGCAGGGAGTGCCAATTGCACTCGAGAACCACCAGAACAGGCAAGACAGGACTGAATTGCAAACCTGCTTGGTGGAAGTCAGATTCTCCCAGGACAACACGGGAGACAGGCACAATGATAGTACTAGCATATCTAACTCACCGCTTTTTACTTGTTGGATTGTGAGAGTCGTCAGACAGCAAAATACTGAGGTTGCTCAAATTTTCTGCTGCCTTTTGGTAAAATGCCTATCTGCTCTGAGAACTCTGTTGTTCACAGAGCCCACTGAAGAGTCCAGCATACAGACAGTTTCACTGATCTTTGTGTGCTGAGGTTGAACAGCTTTGAGCTTTTGACTATAGCAATCCTGATACCGCTACAATACAGCGATGGTTTTACACGATACCCTTTCCAAATCTAGGTCTGTTATATTACGCAGTATATTCAAGGGGCTGTAAAAAGATGCAGCAAGGCAGCATTCTGCATTAGGGTTAAACAAAGGTGCATGAGTATTATTGGATGTAGGAGAGGGTGCCTGTGACATACACCATTTCCATTTGACAGTTGAACTTAAAAATTGGGTGGCTTTTTAAAAATCCACATCCGGGTGCTAGATGTTGCCTTTTATTTCGCTAGTATTGCTCTTCCTTGACTGTGTTTGGGAACAAAAGTTAGCATAGAACCACCAGGTCTCCTCTGCAACCTCATGAAGTTCTGATTGTTCAACTCTTAGGCTACCATATGATTTCTGAAACTGAAATGCCTTAAATTAATTAAATTTGATGCAAGAACAAGAATATTTGCATAATATAAGGCTTGTAGCTGTGAATGGTGTGAATAGCTGTGAATGGGATGCCAATTTTGCAGTGAGCTTTCTACATGCTTCTGAAGGAAAGAGATAAATGCTGTTTGTGAGAGACAGAGCTTTGGGTTTCTCAAGCAACAGCCAGCGTTAGCAGGTAGGTATGAAACAGAATCACCTCATTGGCCATACCACTAGTCCCACCAAAGACCAATGTTAGCTGATTTATCCTTGGTCACACTCAACCACAAGTCAGCTGGCAATCAAACACTTTTGGCCAGCCCCAGTAGGTGGAAGGTGGAGAAGTGGGGATTTAGCTCCTCAGTCAAGACTCTTCTGAGATTGTATCTTGGTGAAGAACTGCATTTTATTAGTTGTCATGTATGTCACAGTGATAAAAATGAATTACATCAATGAAGTAGGACTTCCACCTGCTCTGGATTTTTCTTGTGACTTCCCTGTGTGAGGGAACCTTGAAATAAATGATTTCCACTCTGGCAAGTGCCTAGTTTAAAACAAAAGTGAAACCAATGAATGAACTAGTCAAACTTCTGACTCTTTTTAGGAGGGAGGGAAGCAGTAAATAATGTTGCCTTAGAGCAATTTCTCCCTTGTCATCCCTTTTCCCCTTGCAGTTTGCTGTCACTAATCACTGTGAGCCTGGCTGTGCACGTCGAAGAATCCTTCAGACGGAGTCAGTGGGGCTGCTCATGTGAGTAATTTGCAATGCACGCAGACAGGGACATCAGGCCCAGTGCTATTAGACTCATTTCAGCTATAAATTCTCTGGGCAAGGACTTACATTTCTTGTCAGTAAAACACTGGGTACAAATCTGGTGCTGTACCTTTTTCTTTTTTTTTTTCTACTTTCTACAACTTCTCATTTTCTCTCACCGTTCTCTTCACACACACACAGAGCATCACAAGAACAAGAGCAGCAGCAGCTCTGATGGCGATGCTAACATGCCTTGTTTCTCTGAGGGACTCCTTTGGATGATTTAGCAATGTCACTCTGGCTCTAAACGTTCCTTTTGAGTCAAGAGCCTCATGGCTGATAGCAGGTTGGGAAAGGGAGAACCCGGTGGCAAAGGCAGGAAAAAAGTTTCGTCAGTGGCTGGCGGCAGCAGGAGAGTCCGGTTGTGCCGGTGAGCCAGCCGAACCACTCGCTCCGCTTGCTTATTCCTGCCACAAACGGGCATGTGCAGGCAGGGAAAATTCCTAGCTTTGACTGCGTGTGAGGAAAGGACCTGCTTCAGTAGGACCACAGTAAACTCAGAATAAAATCTCACAAAGCATAATCGCTAAAAACCTGGGATGGAATGCTTCTGCTTAGTCCCTGACAGGGCTTGCTCTTTTCACTCGGAGAAAAGTAGTCATTCACGGGGTTTTATTCCCAGTTTAATTATCAGCTTTGATGTGTCTATAATGGGAATAATCGCAGAGAATTCAAGGTCTTCTGTCTGCACTGCTACCTATACACTTGCATATAAATAGCACTTTTGTTTCACGGGTTGGAATAATGGCTGAACAGAACATACCAACGGTGCAGTAACTCTTTTCCTTTGTACCAGATCTAATAGTCTTGCAGTAAGAAAAATACCACTTATGCTTTGCTTTTAGGCTGAAACTCACCCCGTGCAGAGGTCTAGCCCAGGGCAGAGGCCCCACTTAAATCCTACTATGCCCTCAGAAAGGCCTTCCAGGTTCCCCTCTGATGGGTACAGGGATCCAGGGGGTTTGCGTTATGTTCATGGGTAAAGGCACGTAAATAATACTTTTATGACTCAGGTATGTCTTGAAATATGCAACCTGATGGCAGACAATTCTACTTTATTGTGCCGATGCTTGTTCTGAACCACGTGGCTGGTAAGTCATGAAATATTAATGGCCATGCAAATCTTCTGTATCACAAGCTTTTCTGTGTTCCTGACCCCTGACTTCCTTTAATCATCTCCTGGGTGTGTGGTCTGTTACTATTCTGAGATATCTTGTGAACAGGGGCAAAGTAATTACTCGATCCCTGCCTGCTGCAGGAATCTTTTTTGAAAAGGAAATGGATAACTTCAGAGACGCTTCCTCCTTGCATTAAAATCAGCCCCACCTGCTTGCTTCACAAGATTTCTCTTTTGGTGGCCTGAATGCAGACCTACAGTGTTTGGTGTTATTTTCATGACTGCAAAAACAGCCCTCTTGGATCTCCTAAGTCATCACCTGCTCCTCCATAGATTAAATACAATTTCTAGTCAGATGTCTTCTCCCCTCCTCTCCCTCTCCTACGGATTTTGCTTAAGGCATCCTTATAAATAAGCTACAACTCCAACCACCAGACGTTTTATTGTGGTTTGTTACAGGAAGGCCCAAAGATCTTTCAGCCAGCAGCTGTAGTGCTTGTTAGCTACAGGGTTATCTTAACCGTCTCCCTAATTAATTAGACTGATTAATTAATGCCTGAAACGTGAAGTTTTTGAAGAAGCGGGGCATGTATTTTTGGCAGAAATCTCCTTTCCTTTCTCTACCTGTTCTCTAACATCCCAAATGCTAAAAATAATGTTGGCATTGTGGGGAAATATGGAAATGTTTCCTACTCTCTGCCAAACACAGGAGAGGTCAGTGATTTGGTGCCATGTGGGTCTGGCGACCAAAGGAGAAGCAGCTGTACGAGCGATGGGGCTGGAGAGAGAGAAGTAAACATGGAAGAGCATTTGCCATACAGGAGCTATTTTAGTAGGCCAGCATGATGTGAGGAGGTATTTTTACAAGTGAGCTTTTAATGACTGCCAAGAGCATAGTGTAACACAAGGACAATAATGACCACAGAGTTTAATACAAGGTTATTAAATATTGACCTACAAGGGGTTTCTGATTTCTGGAGCAATTTTGCCCAAGTGCAGGAGTCAGCAATGCAGCACCAAAACCAGTGTTTTTAAAATGGTGGTTTCATATAGATAAGGAGGTGGGGGAGACTAGCTAAGGTCGAAACATTCATTATCAGAGCAGAGAAAAAGGCACTGGGATACCTCAGGTGTTTGTAATATCCTACTTTTTAATACCGGGGATGAAACAGAAACAGAAGAGCCTTTCTGGGGCTCTGCCGTTCAGTCCTTGGTTAGCCCATGCCATTTCTGAGAATCAGAAATTCTGGGAGGAATCCACACCCTAAGTTTTGAACGTGCAAAAGTATCTACCTCAACCGTCATTCCGGTCAGCAGTTAGGTGCCTACATGTCTTTAGGGGCAAAGGTGTTCGCCAGCCACCACTTTTCAGACTTCTGGTGTCATTTGTACTTTTCCAGCCCTTGCCTCTTCTTTCTAGCTGCCCAGACTTGTTCTTTATTATTTTTCTTTCTTTCACACTTTTCTTGGAGGTTTTTTCCTCCTGAAATGACCTTGATGACTTCTGGGTCCTGTGAGAAAGGCCACAGAAAGACCCACAGCTTGTCTCACACAAATGACAGTTGTGAAACAACATTATTCAGTGGCTTAAAACCTGGCAACCTGCAACCTGGGGACCACCCACGACCTGACTGCCCTGTGCAGGGAGCAGGAGCCCCTCACCCTGTGCCGTGGAAAACTGATGTGCCACCAGCCAGTCAGTGCTGTGGGAGCGGTGGAGAAAACAGCTGGAGCAGTGAAGCCAGAGCATCCCTCCCGGCCGTTCTGCAACACTGCAGTGTCTCACCACAGGATGACTTATACGTGTCTAAACGATGATAATAAGTCCAGCTGCAGGTGTAGTCCTCCCTTAGCTTGCAAAGTGACAACTGCTAACTCTGGTTTTGGAAAGAGATGAGCTCTGATCAGCTGAAAGGAGCAGTGAGTAATCCTCATCTACGTGGCTTTGTAACTAAGCTGTGAGTCACTCTAATGCGCAATATCCAAAGTGCTGACCTGCCCATCTCGTGCTTCTTCACTTGAGACTCCAAGTTAACCTGCAGCCTTGGTGTGACTCATGGCCACCCTTCGGGCAGAGGAGACCCTGGGACAGTGGTTTTAATGCAAACCTTACTAATGGAAGAAATGCTTTTGTAATATGTATGTAAGCCCAAATACTCGGTATAAGTAATAAGAAAGCTTTCCATGTTTTTTCTGTATTTGGCATTTCCCTCTAAAGCTGCAGAATTGTTTGTTATTTGAATAACCTGTTCTTGCTCCTCACCATCAGGTTTCAGTTGCAGATCACTCTCTTGTCTCGCGCACACAAACAGGGCCAGCTAGAGCTGGCTGGGCTGCTGTGCTGTGGGATTGTCTCTGGGGAAGTCCGTGGCCCTGTGCTCTTGGGGACAGCACGAAGTATGCCAGCACCCTCTGTCCTCCCTGCTCTCCACCATGCCTGCACTGCAGGACAGGACAGTGTACGTCCTACCCCTTCAAAGGCTACTCTGCCACCTTCCACTTCCCTGAGTGCAATGTCCTCCATGTCCTCACTTGGCTGTAAGCTCAACCTGTGGTACTGGCATGTCAGGGATTATGAAAGCTGTTTGCCTCTGGTTTGAATGCAAGGCATGGGCTGGGTTGGCTGTGTGCAGAAAACTGCACCACTGGATGTTGTCAGCAGCTTCCCCTGCATGCACGGCGCTATTTAAAGTGAAAGCACTTTGATTTGGAAAAGGCGAGGATGAAGGTGAAGGCTAATAACAGACGTTTATAAATGCAGCTGACATTATAGCACTCTGTATTTCATGCCATCCTTCATTTACTCTCCTGGCGCACTCTCCTTCTCTTTTAGTGCTCTGTTGTTTTTCCCCCCATGAGCATAGTGCTGATGAGAGTAACTGGGGTAGCTGAGTTTGATCCGTTTACATGCCTATGGGTATAGTGTGGGCTGTTATTTTAACCCTGCAAGTGAAATGATCCATGAAACTTCCACAGTGAACTGTGCTAAGGGACAGAATTTCATAATCTGTGGATTATACTGAAAATAGTTTCAGCTCAACTTCAAGCTCTTATAGTTCATGGCTATCAAAAAAAAAAAACCCTCTTACAGTTAGGAGCTTTTAATAGAGATCCATCCACATAACACTCCTGTGGGGGTGGGTGTTGTTGGCACCAGCAATGGGATGCCTGACTCTAGTCCTGGTCTGAGCTTCTCAGCTAGGCTCCCTCCCTCGTCAGCTGCTGGGCATGGGCAGATCTAAGGGCACTTCATCCTAGATTAGGAAAAAAGTCTAATACAAACAGGGGGAATAGTTCTCCTCTGTTACCTGCCCGGGCTCCCCAGACAGTTGGCTTGGCCGGACACGAGCCCTTCAGACAGCTAAACCTATGTGAGGTGAATGTGACTCACACCTCTCTTGAAGCCCATGGCAGGCGAGGTAGACAACGAGGTCCTAGTCCTGTACCACAGCCTTAAAATGGGACTATCTCCCCTTTTCTGTCTAAAAAAACTTCTCTGTCCCTCCTGCCTCTGCTTTGCAGACTGGAAGCCCATCGGGAAGGTACATAATGGTGTCCACACAAAGTAGCTGCTTTCTGCTGAAGCCTCAGGTATTTGTGAAGCTGACCTTCCCCGAAGCAGCTCACTCATCACCCTTCAGATCCCTGGGGGTTTCCTACATTGCAAGAACAGGGGGAACTCCTCTGCCCCAAAATCCTCATCAAAAAGCTTTTGTTCAGAGGTAGCAGGAGGCAAAATAGTGCAAGTGCAGCTGAACTCATATTAGAGGAATTATTTCAAGCAGTCTGTACATTCCTTCTACTTATAATTTATTATTAACAATCTGAGAGGGAGAAAAATAATTCATTAAACAATCAGCAAGGCATTCATAAGACATTATTGAGATCAAGTCTCAGGGAAACACATGAGGCTTCACAAATATATTAAGTTTTATCTACCCAGTTAAGTCATTTTACATAGGAAAGTGAATCTTAATCCAGCTGCTCTGTTTCTGTAGCTTCTGCTCAAGGGGAAACAAATTCAGATCCACCATAATCTGAGTAATAGGTTCAGCACCAGCTCCCTCTTATCAGAGGGAAAGGAGCAGTTTCATCTCATAGCTTCTGCAGTCTGCCCCATGCTTATCTATTCCCTAGTGGTCAGATATCAGAGCAGAGCAGTCAGTGGAGTCCTTTTCCAGGGGCTGGAAAATGCCTTGCTGTGAAACCCTTCTCCCTTCCTCCTTGCTGCAGGCAGTTTGCAAACACTTTCTTTCCCAGAGGGGAGTTGCCTGTACCCATACTTGAGAAAAAAGTTTGAAAAAATGGAATTTCTTCCTTAACCCAAATCTGTATTCTTGCTGTAGTCAGCAATGAGGCAGTAAGGGACTGCTTGGTCAAATTTGCCCCTCGGAAATCCCCTGCTCTCTCTCCTGTATTGGACATCTGGTATAACTGCCTCCTAACCATGCTACTTCACGGTGGGATGATTTGGTTTTGCTGAGAAGCTGAAGCTCACCAACAGCCTCACTTCTTACCCCCATACTTTGCTTTCTGAACCTCTGCTGCTTGCTTGTGCACTGCAGTGATGATCCTGTATGGGAAATGACTTAAAAAACATCATAAAGACATTTCTGGGAGCAGTGGAGTCTTCAAAGGAAAATTCTTGGGAAGCTGGAAATATGGTGGGAGGGCAAATAAAATCTTTCTCTCATTTCAGATGAACTTCTGCCTTCCTTGAAATTCCTGTGAATTTCAAAGCCTTTGATAGTCACGAAACATCAGAGGAGCCTTTATGCTAAGCAAAACCTGTATGAAAGCAGCACTGCTTCTGATCCCACCAGGAGCTGCTGCACACCCCGTTCCTCCTCCTTATGTTTGTCATCCCCTCAGCCGATGCAGTTAATCTGCAGTTGTTTGGGTGGTCGTGGCTGTGCCCTTTCTGTGCTGTGTAGGGCGATGCTGGAGCAAAACCCATTACAGGCCTTGCCAGTGGGCCACCCCAGCTACTCTCCTGCGAGCCAGCCTAGCTGCTCCCCGGGGATGGCTGTGCTTTGCGCCCTGGGATGCCTTGCCCGCAGCACAGCGCAGGGCACAGCTTGCTTTTATCCCAGTCTCCCTTACAGGGTCAACATCAGGTGCAGAGACCACAGCCAGGGCCTTTCCTGGGAGAGCTGTGATGCCACCAAGCATGGGTGGCAGATTCATAGGCAGCCACAAATTATTGTGAATGCAGGTTACTGAAAAGGACAGCATGACCACCATGAGCTAGGGCAGCTGCTGCTTGGGACAGGCACAGCCTGGGTAGAGCTGGTGTGATGGGATGGGGAATTTCTTCCCCGTAGCACAATCAGCAACAGGAGACACCGCAGGGGATGCCATAGGAATTGCAAGCGCTGCAGAGTTGGAAAATGATCCCCACAGGCCCCTCTTGAAGGGGGACACTGATCTGTGTGAGAGAAGATAAAGTCCTCCCACTTCCCATTCCTCTCTTCCCAACTGCTTCCAGCAGCACTTGTGGTTGTCCGACCATGGACTCCTTCCAGAAATGTTGCTGGCAGAGAACAGCATTTAGTCTAGCAAATGAGGAGAGAGGAGAGCTAAGAGCAGAAGTCCCAAGGGGTGTTTTCCACCCGGGCAGTGGTTATCCTGTGAAGACTGATGCATTCACACCTTCTTCATTCAATGGGAGGGAAGAGGCTGCCGGGGTTGCTGGGTGGTGGCATGGCTGGGCTGGTCCTGGGCAGAGAGCAGTCCCTGCTCCAGCAGGTTGTGATGTGCCTCTGCCTTGCACTTCCTTTCCCCAGGCTCCAGCCAAGCGGAGAAGCTGCAGCCTAACAGGGAAGGCCATGGTGTGAGCACCCCCCCGGAGAAAAAGGCTACGAAAGCTGAGCAAATGGCATCGGGGTCCTTGCTGGGAGAAGGCAGTAAGAGCTCTGCGGAGCCCTCCGGCCACCACAAGCAGACTGCAGGTGAACCTCAGTCTGCAGCATGAAAAGCTGCAGATCTGAAATAGTTGTTGTCTAATTCTTGCGGTGTCATTTCCAGTTTAGACTTACCTCATCTCTCACAAATGCAGGCTTATTTGTATTTGACCCACCCATCTAACTGATTCGCATCCAGACATATCTGATCCATGGTTTTGAAAGTATACACAAGGGCTGGCCATGCTTCTCTCTTGTCCTTCACTGCATTCATTTTTTCACACTCCCCAGGCTCCTCAGGAGCTAGTTTGTCTTCTGCCTTGCTCCAGCATGCTTTCTGCCTGGAGCTGTAGCTTTTCTCTCCAACAGGTAGCTCAGTTGTTCTTAAACAAGCTGAAGAAGTATCGGACTATTTTTGGAGCGATGCGATGTGTTTCACAGAAAATGAAGCTTATGCTTTTCTGCTGGAGCAGCGTTGAGAAGTAAATTCCTCTTGATGTGAACCAAATGTAGTTTTTGAACATCTGATTGGCACAAAGTATACAGACAGTGACTTTCTGCAAAGATAAGCTGAACTAAGGAGTAGGGCAAGTTGAACCTTTTTCTTTTATTTTATTTTTTTAACGCTACCTTGGCTGAGTTGCTGCCTTTGAACAAGGGTGGGGAGGTCCTGGGCAGGCGTGGTACACAGCTATACAGGGATGTAGGCAGAGCTGTGAAGCACATCAAGAGTGATCAAAGACCTTAACTTCTTGTTAGGTATACCACAGGAGGACAATGTTTTGACTGAAGTTATATGGACCAAGGTCAGGATATGGATTTGTAACTGAGGCAGAAGGCTGTAAAATAAAGCAACAGCATTGTCCAGCTCTTCACATGACTAATGAAGCATCACTTGATAATGCTGATTGTCACTGCCAAACACAAATTTAAGCACAGCTCTCACTCCCACCCTGCAGTGTTTATCAAGCTGACAACCTCCAAAATGGATTCGCTTCTGCAGAGCCAGCAGACATGACTTAGCGATTAGCCAAAGGCCACGCAGAGGAGGTAAGAAGAGGATCAGCTCAAATTACTTCCCACCCCTTCTATGGGCAACATGGAACGGTTTTGGACTGAACTGTGTTTGAGACGTGGTGCACTAGTCTCAACCCAGAGGGCAGAAATACTACAGCTGCCTAACAGAGGTGCAGTTACAGCAGTACAGATACCTTCACATCATGCTACTTGTTACTGAAAGCTTTACTAAATAAGATTCTTTAAAGTGTATGATAAAAGTGTTCAGTATCTGAGGCAAGTGTGGCAAGGGAAAAGGAAGGGAAATCATGCTGAAATCTGGCAGTATGACAGGGTGGTTTGGAAGACAGATCCTCTAGAAGAAAGAAAGTAATTCAGGAAAGCTTTATTGTAAGTGAAGAAATTAAGATCTGTGGGCTCACCAGAAAGGCTCCAAGTTATCTGATCTGAATGTGAGGCAGAGAAGGCTTTTGCTGCAATAAGCAGCCAGGCTAGGAGGAAAACCCAACATAATAAAGTGGCAAAGTCCAATACCCATTTTAAGCCCATCTTCTGTCTTTTTCAGAAAAGAGAAAGCTAATCTGAGCAAAGCTAAGCAGAAGGAAAATTAGATACAGAAGGTAAAACATTAGTCGCCTTTGCCCTTTGAATTTTGCAAGAGCTAGCAGTTGAAGAGGGAAGAGCAGATAAGCAGAAAGTTTGTATCAGAGAGGCTTTCCTGTGAACTGGTGGCTCCATTGAGTGGCCAGGGTGGAAAAGCAAAACTTTTCAAGAAAAGATCTTCCATAGAAGCTGAAGGATTTGCGGACATTGGTCTTCACTGCAGACTAAGACAGAGAGCGAGAGATGCAATTCCAAGCTACTATTCTTCAGCAGTAAAAATCAAGGAACTTTTGGCCATGTGGTAACCAGACAACCCCCAACTGCCGTCAGCCTCCCTACAGAAAAGTTCATTGCCTTTTCACAAACACCTCCTATGGGGCTTCTCATTTTTCCCGAATCTCAAACAGAGCTTCATTGTCTGATCTGTGTAATAGTTTTTAGATATTTTGAAACGGACATGTAAGTAAAATGCCATGCACTTAGCAGATCTCTATATGGGGACTGCTGGACTTCACACTGGCTGCAGAGCTCTGGGAGCGGGCAGGAACAACCCCTTACCCCATACAGGGCTGTGTTGCTTTGTCAGGCGGCGCCTCCAGGACTGGAGATAGGGAAAATCACAGAGCGACATTTCAGTTGCAAGGAAAAATGAAGCCCCTTTTTTTAGTCTAATGTGGTCATTTTCCTTCTTCTGCCATACGAAAAAGAGGAGCACGTGGAGCTAATGTGCCTTGGCAACCATTGAAGCTGGTGGTAAACATCCCTTGATTCTGCGGGCAGAGTTAAAGCACAGCTGCTGCTAAAAGAAGAGCTGGTTGAAGATTGCATCCATCTTGCAACAAGTGGGGGCTTATTCCTTGCTGGAGCAAACATACCTGTTTTCAAGTTTTTTTACAGGAGAGAGATGTGCATTGTCCAAGTAGAGTTTTTTTGATTTGCAACTTTCTGTCTCTAGATGCAACAGTCTGTCTCCACTGGAAATGTTATCACATCCATAAAGCTACAGGGATATGTTTCAGCTCTGACAAGAATTGGGTGCAGGCAATCTCTCCCCTCCCACGTCCCCAAGCAAAATTCAGTCCAAAAAAGTCTGGCTGATTTCTAGTGCAGCCAGAAAGTTGCAGATGAGGGAAAATCCCTCCCTCAGCTGAAAATTTCAGTGACTTCACGTCAGCCAGTAAAAAACCTGATTGCAGCTTTACATTTCAAGGAAATCACCAAATCTGGTAGGTGGTACTTGGAGGACATGTTGGGGAAGATAGGCTGGTTGGATTTTGCCTGTTTTAAAAATCCCCGTATAATATTCATCATGTACGTGCTTCATAATCCTGTAGTAAATAGCCATAATTTTCCCATTTCACAAAGTTAAATGCCCACATGCCCACTTGCACACAGAAAAATTAATCCAGGTGCAGCCTGCGGAGTTTGGAAAGGCCATTCTCAAGACTGGGGAGAGATTGAGGGTGTTGCTGTTAATCAAAGAATGGATGTTTAACATCTTTCTGACAATAAACAATGCAAATAACATTAGTTCCACTGCCGTCCCTCTGGCCTAGAAGTGCTGTTAAGACAGTCCTTGTACTTAATATAAATCTTATCCGCTGCAGTATCCTCTGTTGTCCTGGCTGGGCTGTGTAATGTTTAGTGGTGCAAAATTTCTACCAGTGCCAGGGATTACACCACCGCTGCAAGCCTTGCCTTTTTTGCACTCACACGTCTTGCCTCGGAAGACAGCTGCCATGACTGCAAGCAGCCAGTCCCACCTTCTCCTTCCTCCTCCCTGACTCTGCCTGTGTTTCTGAGCAAGCTCAGATTACCTGCACTCTCCCGATATACCTCCCTCCCCACTGTCCTGTAAAATCAACAAACATCTCCACCTTCCCCATCCCTGTTTCCCTTCTCTGAATGCTTAAAGACCTGGGAACTCGTCACTGCTGGTGGGATTTCAAAACCCAGCCCAGGCTCAAGTGCCAGATTTGGGCTAAACAGCTGCTGTGCCCTGTCAGATCTACACACTACAATGATTTGTACAGCCCATAGCTGAACCAGCTAAAGCCATTTGTTTAAAAAATAAAAAGACAGATAAATTCAACTCTTCCCCTTCTCCTAGCAAGCCGATATCATGTGCCTCTCTTAAAAATGGCTTGCTCCAGAATGCATTAGAGCTAAATTATCATTTATGTTTGTCACAGGGACCGCTAATGTGTAATGAGATTTTAGAGTTAATGTTTTGTACAAAGCACTTAGCGGAGCTGGGATGAAATTGGTTCAGGATTCTGATGTGGTGTTTTAATTAAAGATATTTTCCAATCAGGGCCGAGCAAACGACTTGTCAGAAGATTTTGTACCCATCTCCAATATACCAATGCAATGCTGGTCTCGCTTACTGCTTTTGGGTTTTCTTCAGGGAATTAGAGGAGAGAGCCTCTCCAAATCTCATGCAGAAGGGCCTTTCTTAGCTGCAACCCCTATTGGAGAAGAAACACGTATTTGATGCTCTGAGACTTTCACCTGGATGTCAATGGTCTGGTTCATTGCAGCGTGACGCTAACCTTACGCTGCTTTGATTTTGTTGAACTTGCAACTGCAGATTGGTGCAATACGTGCACACAGACTGAAAGAAGTGGGAAGCCTGGTCCTGTGAGGCCAGTCCTGAGCTGTAGCAGGGTCCCGAGCTCTGACTGCCAGCTCCTCTTCCCTCTCCTGCTCTGCCGTTGGGCACAGGAGCCAAGAAGAGGCAGGAAGATGGGTGATTAGATACAAAAAGGGAGAGGAAGGACTGCCAAAAACTGTACCTGGTAAAACCAGCACGATGGTGAGTTGTCTCTGGCTCAAACAAACAGGCTTCGGGTGTCTGATTCAATGCAAACATCAAATGCATGTTCATAGGCACAGCTTCTGTTAACTGCTAGACAATAAGGGTCATTATTGCCAAACTAACACCTTGTTTTCTTATCTCTCTCTGGTCCATACAGGGACCTTCAAGCAACAGCAAGTCTTAAGGTGGGTTATCTGCATAAAACAAAATCTCAAAGCTATAACCAAGCATGAAGTGCAGCACACGGGGCTGGTTTCAGGCACTGGCAATGCAAGCCTCTGGCAGAAAATCAGCCACCCTCCTCCTCATTTGCTTTGCCCATCCTACAGCCCTGAGCAGCCAGGCTGGGTAGAGCTGTGGAGAGAGGGCAGGGGGGATGCAGGGAAGTGGCTCCTGCTGGGAAGGGGCGAGAGGGAGGAGTCACCCTTCCCAGTGCTCCTCACACGTAACCTTCTTCACCCTTTCCCTCCCGCCTCTCCAGCCATCAGAGTTGTGACCAAGGCCCCCCCTTTGCCCCTCACCCCCTGCTTCTTGCCCCACTCCCACCTCCCCGGGTGAGGAAGGGCAATGGTCCTGCAGCCCCTCTGGAGGCTGAGTCAGCTTGACGGATGCAAACCAGCACTGCTAGAGACCCACCTGCCATGGGTGTGCAGCTGTGGCACGGCAGCATCGTTAAGTTAATAATATAATAATAAGGATAGTAAGACTGAGCCATAGCAAACCACCCTGGATTTGTATAGGTCCATGTTTGGTTTTGCAGTGTTTCTAACATAAACCCCTTTAGAGCTGCATCATTATGAACCTTTCAGTAGTATGCGCCTCATCCTGCTTGTGATGATAATAGAAACAAATCCTTCTTTATATGCTCATGATTTCAAAAACGTTTGATTTGTTTGTTTGTTTTTCTAAAAGGAGCAAGGAGAAAGCTTTCATTTTGTAGAGAGTTTGGATGTTTTGATATACGTGTATGAGTTTTTTCTTGTATTTTTCTTTGGCAAGTTTGCCCATCTACAGGTTCCATGACTGGAAACAGATGAGCAGTAAGTAGGGATTTTCATCCCAAAAGTAAATTGTAATATAATCTATTCATTTGGTGAGCTCTCTAACTCAGTATGGAAATTCACCTGAGCTGTGTGAAAGGATGCTACTGACTAGAATAGAGAGGTGAAGGTGAATTTTGCAGAAATAAATCTCACATTTACACCTCTAGTGTGTGGTGGATACATGAATATAGTCGATATTGTAACATTTTCTTTGCGTAAACCTTGTGTGACATCACAGGATCTCAGAAAATTACAAAGACAGAAAGAGACCAAGCTGCCTATTCAGGTCAGCCCCTCAGTGACATAGCATCCTACTCCATAAAACATAATACACACGGCTTCATTGTACATCTCTTGTCCAGCTGTGTGGCTGCTTTATCTGCAAGAGCACTGACACACCACTTAACGAGTGGTGTTGACCTTTTTAGAGACAGTGAGGTACAAACATGCATGGGGCATCTTTTGCTGCCAACCCCAAACGTTCCAAAATCATGAGTCAGATCTCCCTGACTCATAAATTATAAGACTAGCTGGAAAAAAATGTTCATGAAAACTCCCAACAAACGTGCTGGTGTTCTCCTCTGCCATGCGTTTTATTGAGTCTATGGTTTTGAGTCCTCAGAGGTCACTCAGGTTAAATTTTAAGTGTTTTGTTCTCTACAAGCGACAGAAAATTCTGCTGACATTCCCATCCATTCAATTACAGGACTCAGTTACAGAAACTGGGGAATTACAGTGAACTCTGAGAGAGGCACCTTCATGGTGCTTCTGACGCACATCTCTGCCAACATGTGCTGAACTGTATGAATTAAATTGTGCATGAGGGATTGCTGGGCAAAAAGCGTTAGGAGATACAGGAGAGCTGGATTGGTGTCCACAGGGGCGGTGCTAAAGCTTCTGAGTTTGCTGCTCACTGCTGCCAGGACGCTGAACCAGTTGATAGGTTTGTGGTCAAAGATCCCCCATCCGTGGGGATTGTGGAGTAGAGAGAAAGAGGAGGTCTGAGTTGGTGGAAAGCCTATCGTGAGCCATGGAGGAACTCCCCATCCTTGGTGTGGTTAGCACCTGGGAGGAGAGTATACTCTGCAGGAACTGAACACTCCAGTGGAGAGGCTGAGGGAGTATTTACAGGATCCTTTTGGTAATGCAGGCAATGCATGCCAGCACCCATAGCCCCCTCGCTCTGGAGGGTGAAAAGGCCAGATTTTAGCACATGGCAATGGCACTGTTAGGTACACTGTGGTGCTGAGTGATAGAGCAGGGGCTTCGGCACATCTCTCTGTATTGCAAGCACCACCTTCACCATGGCTTTAGGCACAAGCATTACAAAACAGATTAAAGTCTTCAGCAGCAGTCCCAGCACTCTGGTGAGCAGGTTTGGTGTTTGTGAGAGGAATGATTTCACACCAACATGGGTGGGGTTTTTTTTGCTTTTACACTCACACTTTCATCCAGCCTCTGCCTTTACTGAAAGGTCAGTTCTTCTCCTCCTTCTCTGCCATCTGCTCCTGAGAGACCTGTCCCTGCCAACATGCCCTTGACACTGCTGGTAGCCCCAAGGGACTGAGCATGGGCCCACCACCACCCGTAGTGGTGTCCCAGTGGTGTCGGAGGAGGAAGGTTGAGAGGGATGTAGCAGGGAGAGCTGTGTGCAGGAATTGTTCTTCCCCGGCTTTCCTGAAGAGGCTAAACCTGAGGACGCGTGCCAGGCATGTGCATGCACATGGACCTTGGGCTGTGATTTCTGGAGGAGGTGGCTTCAGAGTGCTGCTTAAGTTGAGGATTTTAGGCACTTGTTAAGCCTGAAATATGGCCTGAATTTTCAGTGGGAACCTGCTAGGTACTCAGCGCTGTGTGAAATTAGGCCATTCCTTAAGCTGTGGGGTAGCAAGTACCATCCACACTGCTAGGTTGTGCATCTGCCAGACCCATTCAGGCAAGGAAGTTCAACCATGTGCCCTCTTCTGAGCTCCCATATCTCATGACGCCTCCTCTCCCAAGGGCTCTATCTACATTTTGACCTCTGGTTCAAAGTCTTAGTTTGCTGCTCGCTCCCATAAGGTGATTATTTGCCTTCTCTGCACTGGCTCTTTTGTTCCAGAAAGCTTTGGTAGCTTCGGTTTGAGATGTGTCTCTTTTGGCCCCAGAGCCAGGGCTTTTGGACCCTCCAGGTTTCTGGCCTTGAATCCTGCTACATGTTGGGGTGCCAGAGCTGTTCTGGAGGCTGCAGCCATCAACTCCTCAGTGCCGTGCTGCTGTAGCACATTTGGCTCTGCCTTTTGGCAGCCTTCACTTAGTGCCTTGACACCAGAGTTTTGATACTAAAAGTGGTGTTTCCTGAGACCATTGCTTTGATTCTTCTCTTACTGGTGCAAAACTTCTTATTCTACGAAGCGGTCCATTTTCCAAGCCTCTGTAGCAGGAGTGATCTTGCTCCAGCCATGGATTCGTAGGCAGAAGATGCCACTGGGATGCCCTGGTTGCAGCAGCTGCTCATACCAGTGTTTCTGTTTAGCAAGTACAGATGGAAAATGCTGTTGTTTTCCCCTCATTGATCACTGTCCAAAGCATCTGAGGCTCCAACAGAAGAGCCAGAAGGGAACAAAGTTGCTGTTCCCACAGCTTTGGTACTTCCTATCACATCTCGATTTCTTTAGAAGTTAGCACGCTGTACTTCAGGCTCGGCGTTGTAGCTGTGTTGGCCCCTCATGACAGGCCTGTTTTGGCTCAGGGGCGACTGCAGGGACCTGCAGCAAGCAGTTTGGCTCAGGTGTAGGGACACACAGGTTTCTCCAAGCCTAGGGGCCTGTTCGTCCTTTAACTATGCCTTTTTTTTTTTCTTTTCTTTCTTTCCCTGTTGCTGGTGCAGGTGGCTGGAGGAGTTCTTCTGTTTCAGGCAGATAAAGACATCTGTAACTGTCAATATCTACCAGCCTTGTCCCTCTGCCATTTTTCTTTTGTTGTTTTACACAGACTTTTACAAGTGGCTCCCTCTCAAATTTCCGGTGAAATGAATAATGTCAGCTGAGCCTGTAAATCTGTTTCCCTGTGAAGGGGGAGGAAGACACCATAGGCACGGGAATGCTGCTGGAGAGGCTGAGGAGGACATGATCGCAATTAGGCTGAACAATTACGGCAACTTCCCCTGATTCCTCCTCTCCTGCCCCAGCAAGGCGCTCCTCCGCTACCCACACAGCCTTCCCAAAGAGTGTTTCCTTTGATGCTCTGCTCTTTCCAAAGTCAGCGAGTCCATATCGAGGTGTAGCCCTCAGCTTGAGGGGCCCTGTCGGCCCTCTGGCACCTCATCAGCTCAAGGTCTCCTTGCTTTACCTGTCTCCCCAGGTAAGGGTTTTTTTCGCCCTTTTCTGCTTTTACCTATGCTATAGCATCATTGCCAGGAGCGATGTCAAGGTGCCTCCTGCTCTGGCGGCAGCTTCAGCTGCGATGGTTGAGGGGGACATTGCTGCCACCCAGACCCCCTCACCCCTCGGTGACAACCTGGCAGGCTGGAGCAAGCTGCCGCCCCCCGGGCACTCAGGTACGCTGGACCCCGTCCCCGTGCCAAGAGCGTCCCCGCATCTGTGGGGTGGCAGAGGCAGCCGGGCGCAGGGTGGGCTCTCCCGCTGCTGCCGGCTTCTGCGTAGGAGCTAACAACCTCTCATTTATGGACACCTTCCCTTGGAAATTGCCCCCCAAACCTGGCCTGGCATCAGCCACTGCCTGGACAGGTCACCGTGACAGGAACGTGGCAGCTCTCTGCTTAAACAGGCACAGCGGCACAGCAGACGGCCTCCTCTTTCCAGGGCCCTCTGCTTGCACCTGTGCCTAATTACCTCGGCAGGCGGAAGCGCTGAACAGAAGGATGTGCCTGAACAGCTAGACCACGCTCTCAGAAAGCTGCTTAAGTTGCTATTTTGATCTCTACCACTCCTCAGAAACCTGCTGGTTGTTTAAAGGCTTTTGCTAAGTAAATCCAGCAGGTGCCTCGCCGTTCCTTGCTGCCTGTCAGTAACTGGCTTTCCCTTTCCCTGCCCGCGATGGCCTCGCCGCTGAGAACTTACAGCGCGGGACACCACAGAGGGCTGCACCAAAACCTCCTGCTCCCCGGTCTCCTCCTCCTCCTCCTCTTCCTCCACCCTGCTGTGCCTGCCCTGTGCGGGCGCTTGTTACAGGAGGTGTGGGGTTTTTGCAACACTCCTTCTCAACACCCATGATCTGGCGGCTGCTCGCGTGGCGGGGCCCACCCTGGCTGTGCAGCCGGGAGAGGTTTATTATGAGAAATGGTCTGTCGGCTGCTGCAGACTCGCAGCAGCATAAACGTGTTGTCTGCAGAAACAACAGAGAAACGAGGGGAGGCAGGGAGAGATTAGCTGTGAGTGGGAGGGTGAAGATACGGGGAGAGGAGGTCAGAGGAAGCGTGGGTTTGAAAACACGACCAGAATGTAATGCCATTGCTCTGTGATTTTTTTTTTTAAGCAAAAAGGCAGATAAAACTGGCAGGTTTTAACATGGGCAAGTGTCCAGAAACTCCTTTCAATGTTAGTAACTTATCTGCATCAGTTCTGCCACCCACCTCCCATCACCACTGCTCGTCGGGGCATGGGGAGAGTGCCGCGGCGGCACTGAGTCGCTTCTTTCTCAGCCATCGGATCATGAATAGAGGTTGCTATTTTTTGAGACTCGGAGCAAATTGGAGAAAAATCAGTGGGTCCTTGTCTGGCCACTGACCAAATCAAAGCCTCGCTTCGGTGTGGGAAGCCTCAGAGAGGGTTTTAAGTACTGAATATTTGTCACTGACTTTGCAGGCTCCATTGCTCTTACCCCTAATCTTCCTCACTTGCTCATGCTGTGCATGCAGAGGCAGGGAGGGATGATAATGGACTTGCAGTTGTACTTGCTGTTCCCATAACAAACGGCAGGATCCTCACATAAATTGTTTGAACATGTAGCACTGCTCTTATTTCTTAACGATAAGGGCTTAGGAGCTGCCCTTTTCCAAAATGAAAGAAATGAACCAAATGTTATCTCTTTGTTTTAAAAAATGATCCCTGCAACTACAACAACAAAAAGCCATTACGATGATCCTTAAAGGTCTTGCAAGCTTTTATGGAAGAGATTTTCCACTCACCAAGTCTGGCCTCGCTCCCGTTCCCTCTCCCTCTTCCCAGCCCATGTGGCTCAAGCTTTCTAGGGCAGCTCGAGCTCCTAGATACAGCTGAGCTGAACAAGCTTGCCCTGAAGGACACGTCAGAGGTCAGTCCTGGAGGGAGAAGTAGCTACTTTGGATACTGTGTCTAAAGCCAAGTGCTCTAGATCTTGCTCCAGTCCCAAGTGCCTCCATCATCAATTATATATCTATACTTGGTGTTTACACAGGTTTCTTGATTGTCGTGAAATATTTACTTCAAGGCTCTGCATCTGCTGTTAAGCCCAACAGTAGCATCTATTGCTTATGCCGAGGAAATAAAATTTCACTATAATCTTTTGGTGCTATGGCACAGATCTATTTGGTGGCTGGTGCTGGGCTTGTGCCAAGCCACAGTGAGCTGCCTGCTGACTCTTACCTGGGCCAGTGAACACACTAGGGGTATGTTTAAATTCCAAAATTTCTGAGTCTAAAGAAAGAAACCCCTCCTTTATCATGCATTTAATAAATGTATGTTTCTGGAAGTAGTAGGGAGAATTTTAAAAAACTCAGTTTGAGCAGCATACACAGACACACACTTGTATGTACGCACACATACAAGTTTGCACTGATGAGTCTGAGGTAAAAAATATGATGATCTGAAGTCACTTTACTGCTGTCCCAAGACAGAGCTCGAGCCCTTGGAGCTGGTTTCATGATCTCTGGAACAGAAGGCCTGGAAACTTAACCCATTTGATTTCTGCATAGCCCTCCTAGCTTAAACATGCTTATGTAGGTTAATGCATGCACCCATTAACTTTCCCACTGTCAACCGCTGTTAGCGTAGCTGCTTAACGCCCTGCTGGGAGGGAGATGGATGGGCTCCTCCAGATGCCATCTTGATGCTGCTTTTTTTAGTTCAGCCCCAGGGGATGCAAATCCGAGATGGCTCTCCTGGAGCTGTGTGTAGCCATGCAAAGCAGTCCGTAGACACGCTCTCTCACCTTAGATTTCCAATTTAACAACACCCCATGCTATTTTTAGGTATATTAAGTGGAAATAATGTCTTTCCCAAAGTAGATAAGCATAACTGCTTCTCAGGTGGGGAAAAAGGGCCACTGAGGTCTTCAGTGATATGGGCTGAGCTAGCTGCAGAGGTGTGAAATTGCTCCCCAGTTCTAAGAGTTGCCAGTCTCTGTGCCCAGTTGACTAGACCATGGCTGAGTGGGCACGGGGAGTTGCTAGGAGTGGAGAGGGAGACAAGGCAAAAAGAAAGACGGCGATGGATGAATGAGAAGAATGAGGCATGTGAAAGCAAAGTCTTCATCTGTCCCCAGAGGCCTTATGAACTAACCGAATGGCTGCTAATTAGAGAAATTTCATTTGGTGGGTTCTGTATCAGGCATTTAATATGGCTGTGTCTTAGTGATGTGTTTCTCTGCACAAGACTTTAAGGAGATGGTCACCATCGCTATGCTGCATGTAGCAGAAAGCAGGTGGATTTACTTAGCCCTTTGGGTGACAAAAAGTGGGAACATTTTATATTGTTCAGGCAGGAGTTAATATTAACGTATTTTTCACTGTCTTCCTTTGGATGTATCACAAAATTAGTCTATCAAAGGAGGAGTGGTGGGAGGAGCGGAGAGAGAGACATCTTAGAGCCAGTGCAGACAGGAGGCACGGCTGAGTGATGAAGAGTGAAAGATGCTGACCAGGCTCAGGCCACACACGAAGGGCTGACTGCCCTTCCTGACCCTTCGTAGCTGTGGAGAAAGACAGGGCTTTCTGACAGGGCTGCGGCTGGAAGGCAGCACATGTCTGTGTGTGAATACCATGGAACGGTGGGGTCAATGCCATCTTCCAGAAGAAATCTCCAGTTGGCAAGGACAAGAAGTGGGTTTTGTCTGGCCCTGTACAGAGTTGCTGGGAGCTCTGTGTTCCCACCGCTGAGCTAGATAGTAGGGTGGAAAGTCTTCCAGCTGCTGGACACCCACTACTGGAGAAGCTTCACTTCCCCTGCTCAAGAAACCAGCCTGTCTTGGAGATACAACCCATGGGTGGAGACAGGCTCTCGTGAGCTGAAAGCGCTTCCAAATCCTAAGCAACTTCTGCTGTGCTGAGGTGCTGCCGCTTTGTACAATTAATTTCTGAGCTCTTATTGACAATTACTCTAAATTAAAATGAATAGGTTGCTGGCTGCAGCGCAGGGTTGTTTGGTACAGCCAAGGGTGTTTTGGCGGTGGGTCAGGGAGAGGAAGGGAGCGAGATGCTGTGTCCTGACCTAGACCTCACTCCTGCTGCTTAACGTGGGGCTGTAGTGGGGAGAACAGCGCTTCACACCAGTGCTACTCTGGATGTCTTCAGGGTCTCAGTACAGCGCTGCCCTGTACCTAGCCCTTCTGCAGCCCAGGAGAGGGCTTGCTGCAGCGTGGGGACATCCACCTGTTCTGGCCAGAGCAGACAAGGTGGCTTCTCAGCGCGCTCAGTTTGGATCTAAACTCTTCAAAGCAGCTGTGGTGGGGTGGAGGATGTGGCTGTGCTGGCCTGGCCCTGGGGTGGTGCTGGGCTGCTGTGCCTTGTTTTCATGTGAACACAAAGCCTCGGCCGTGCCTTAGGGCTGGCCAGTTTTGGCAGGCGGGTGGCGAGGGGAGGAGGGAAGCCCAGTGGGTTTGCCCGAGTGGCCCCTCTCGCCTGTGCTGACTCACAGGGCTCAGTGCTGGATGTCTGGCGGGGAGCCTGCTGCCATTTAGGAGAGAGGTAGTCACCCTCACGCGCCCGCACCTCCCTGCTGTTTGCACAACCGCCCCATCCCCAGGCTGGGGGAGGTGGAGGCTGGACAAATGTGCCTGGACAGAGCTGTGGCATCCCGAGCCCCGGGCTGCTCTCCCAGGGGAGCTGCTCCGTGCTGTCCTGTTTAGACACTTTCCATTGCCTAATTGGAGTTGCTGGGGATTGTGTGTGTCATCCAGCAGAGCACGAAGCGACGTGACGGCAACTGTCACGTGTCTCTGGTCTTCCCTCTTCTTGCTGAAAGAAGACTGGATAAAAGAGTACCTGGATTTGTCATCCCACAGAAAAGCACATGCAGACATGTGTGCATACACCCTTGACGGCACATGCTTAAAGGAGACACCATCAGAGCCGTGCCCTTTGCGTGGAGCTGGAAAGGAGCAAACCTGGAGCAGCCACTCTCTGCAGGCTGAGCTTGGGCTTGGAGGCAACTCCGACCCCGTCCTGTTCCCCTGTGCTCTGCAGGCAGCGAGCACAAACATGCAGGGTGTGAGGACACCCAGCGCAGGCCAGCATTTATTTGGTTTGAACGGTGGATTTTGCTGTTTTCTAAGAGCAGGAATGCTGCCTGCTCGTTTGACTCCTCTAGCACAGCTGCACCTCGCTGCCCCAGCCCCAGCTGCCACAGCTTAGCTTTGCCTCAAAACACATTCTTGTGCTGGGTGCAGTGTCTCTGTGCTCTTGGATGGAGACTGGCTTTTAGCTGCCTCTGCCTGCATGGCATCTGCTTCCCTCTGCCTTTTTAATCCTCTGCATTTTCCACAACCTAAAATAAACCAGTAACAAATCTGGGATGCAGTTCTCCAGCCAAGGGGACAGATCTGGGGCTGTGGCGTTTTGCACCTACTGTGATTTCTGCAGTAGTCCCTCTTTCTTTTTCTTTTCTCTTTTTTTTTAGTTACGCAGAAGACTTGTGAGAAATGTATTCTTATGTCAGTAACATTCAAAGGTGAAAAGAAAACCTGCCAGAAGAGAGCCTTAAAAGTCTGTCATATTATCATTCAGAAGAGAATTTTCAGTAGAATTATGCTGGAATTCTTCCAATAAATAAATTCTACAGACTTTTAAGGGAGAGCTTTTAGATTAATGGAAATATTACTTAAATTAAAATTCATCCCATTAAGCCATCAATTCCATTGTCATTGCAGCATCATGTGTTTAATGTTAATGACGTGCACAAATAAAAAGGAAGAAACCTATTTGTTTTATTGTGACAAAAGCTGAGTATGGTCTGTTGTGGAAACTTAAATACAAGCCAGAGTGGGTACAAGGCAGGATCAACAGAGACATGGTTAAAATGCCCCTGCAGAGGGTATATTGCATAGTACCGTGTATCTGTGTATGGAAATACTAAGAAACATTTGGGCTTGTCTTTTCAATGAACTGATTATTTTTTTTTTTCTCTTAGTGACTTCAGGAGGCAGCCTTCTGCATCTTACACGCTCTGTCCCTTTTTTTTTGGAGCCTCATATAGAGGAGACTGGATCCCAGACTCCAGCTGGGACATGTCCCAGGCTCACTCTTGCGCCAAGGAGAGTGGGCACCTTGGAGGGAAGCTGCCAAGTTCAAACCATGTCTTGAGCTCTCTGCACTTCCAAGATGAGCTCTCACAAGACTAGGTTTCATGCCACCTGCATCAGGACCTTCTGTTTCCAACCAGGCTGGACAACCTGAGGGACAGTCCTCAGGGCCTTTTGGAGTCTCTGCTTCCCATCTGGGTGTGGAGACACAGGCAGAGGCACAGGTGAGTGAGTGAAGGGGAAAATCTAACTGGCTTCTACCTTTTCTGACTTTTGATGTGATTTATGCTGGATTGGTGGAGGGGGAAGGCAGCAGAGAAGGTTTTTACATTTTCTGGTGTGTCGCTTGTCAGTGAGTGACAGGGCTCTTGCTTGGAATGGACGTGAGCTTGGCCGATCTGTAGGGGTTTTTGTCTTGAGCCACCCACTGTGTTGCAGGTGTGTGTCCTCGGGTGTCACCCAAGGTGTAGGGTCTGCTGCTGGTGCCCTGGGGAGAGTGGATGGCAGTGGCAGCCTGGGGAGGAGGTGAGTCTTCTGCAGATGAGAAGGACTGTGTCACTCTTGGAAAGGCTGGGTCCTAGTAGCAAGGCCATGGGGAGCAAAGATGGATTAGGCTAGCCCATGTGAGAGCTGCCACATCACTGCCACCAGTGCTGTGTAACAACCCCACCCATGAGAGTCTGCTTGGCCTTCTCATGACTGCTTGCATTGTGGTACATGGGGGTGACTTGTGGCTCTTCCCCAGGTTGCTTTGGAGACCCTGGCTGTCCTAGCATCCAGGTGCAGATAGCACTGGGGATTTTGCCTGAATCCTTGCTGGAAAGGATGTGGGCTGCCAACCCAGTGGCCAGAGTCCAGCATTTAAAGCACTGATAACACAACCCCCACAAAGTTCAAGTCTGAGGGCTTTACATGGGCTTGAGAAGGATTTCAAGGCAGCATCTAAATGTGCCTAACTGCAGTGAAGCTACTTAGTGACTCAGTTCAGGTTCCAATCCATAGACTGAAGCATGTTATTCAACAGAGTAAGACAGCACAGAGTTTGAAAGGCTGGAGGGATCATTGCACATTGGTATCTTCCATACCCATGTTGACACCCACAGTCAGAATAGCTCCAGTAACAGCAATCTAGGCAATAGCTACCTTTCAGAAGACAGACCATGTGCTGTTATTGTGGACACAGGAGCTACATCTCAGGAAAAACTCCATCGACCCTGTGGAAAAGAGTGAGCAGTTTTCTGTGGCTCTCAGGTCAGGTTCTCCTTTGCATTTGTTGCTTTTGTCCTTTACTGAAGGTGAAAGGGCTTTAGGGCAGGAAGGCCAGTTCCCAGTGGAAAGCTACATGCACTGCAAGGCCAGGCCTTAGCCTTCTCCAGACCTGGGAAGAAGGTTTGACCTGGAGTTTGTACCATCATTCCTGACTTCTTGGTCTGTGCAGAAACATGTTGGGAAAAGTACTGGATCAGATTTCATGCCCCTATGGGGTTTGGGCAATATTTGTAGCAAATGGAGAAATGACTCAGTTTGAAGCTTGAGGTGTCTTTAAGTGAGCAGAAAACCCATGTAGGTCACTAGAACATCCCTGGGTTTCTCAGGCACTCTTCTCAGGGTTTGCTATGCAAAATGAATAGCGCTTTTCTTGCTGAGACTAAGAATACCTTTCAGGCCAAGTTCCAAGGTCAAGCCATCCATTTGGCCTTCTCAGTCTATATGAATCAACTGTCTTCAGCACAAATTTGAAATAGTGCAAATGCATCATTGTTAGAGCATGTTTTAAGAACAGCTTCAGGAGCACCGAACATATCGTTACTTGTACAGAGGCAATTACTATTTAGGCTCAGTTACCACAGTGGCTTCCCAGTCTCTCTTTTGTCTCCAGGTTACTCCTTTGCCACAGAACAAGTATTTATTTTTCACCAGTAGCACAAGATGTATTTTCCTTTAATTCCCTTGAGCATTCCTTGCTTGTGGTCAATAAAAGAGAAGTTCACAGGGAGTCTGACTGCTACATGTTGTCACAGCTACTTTTCCATAGCTCGATTTCTCAGCTTCCTGAGGTAGGGGTGGGCTTTGACTCAGAGGCACTGGAGTTCATGTCTAGTGGGTTTTGTTCCTTTTTTTTTGCCTTTAGCAAAAGGCTGAAGGCTTTTCTCCACATTCTCATGAAACTGTTCTTGCTTTCATCTTTCCCTCCTGCTCCCCTCAGGTCCTCAGTCTTGGTTCAAAGAGACCTTCTGCCAGCAGACTTCACACCTGGTGCAACCCAGGGAAAATTCACTCTCAGGGAAAGAATGGGCAATTTGTGCATTCCCATGATCACTAAAGGCTTCCTGCAATGGAAAATAGCTCAAGGTTTCCGAGGCTCCCTTCTCCCACAACAAAATTAGCCTGTGGGCAGATGTACAATCAGCACATCTCTATTTGTCTTGGCCATGAGCCCTCTGCAGCTAGTATTGTCTTCTTTGGGAAACCAGTGAACTGCTTTGTGTTGCCCTCCGCTTCCCTGCACTCAGACTGTCTGCTTTGCAGGACCTTGTATGCTTAGTGCAGTCCCAGGGTGAATTTAGTCCTTTCCTTTTTAGCAGAGTTTTTCTCCCATACAGCCCTACTTTTTTTGGCTGTGGTTGCCATTTGCCACACTTGTAGAGAAAGGCCTGCTTATATGCCTGTATTGGTACATATGGACCGTTTCTCATTTGAGAAATGGGTATGGCAATTCTTCCATCTCTCCTAGGGGCATTCTTATGAAAATGCATTAAGTTATCCTAACCTCTGGTCTGTATGATTAGTATATGGGATTACTGCATGTCAGCCAGGTAGACATATGTAGCAAGGCAGTGTAGGATGTTAAGATGGCCCTTCTAGCTATGGGACAACTCATCATTAACAAATGCTTGGTGGTCACTGACCTGAAAGCAGGAGCAGACCTCGCACTTTCCTGGTTCACCAGGAATGCCCGTACTGCTTCAGAGCAGGAAAATACCTCCTAGGGACCATGCAGCAGTGTAAGGCTGACATCCCATGGGGGAACAGTTTGGACTCCGTCTAGTATGTCTATGCAGCAGTCACTTGTAATCATTGCTAGTCCAATGAGAGTAATAAGTAGGTATGGACTTCTTGGTCCATGGACATGGATTTATTGGTCTGAGGGGATACCACTGGCAAAGGTAAAGCAAGGGACAATATTTACCAGAAAGAAATATTGACATGTATGGAAACCTAGAATGTGTGTTCACATCTATTTCAAATGTTTTCATGAGAGCTACCTGGGAAGCTTCCATTATGGGTATATTTCCTCAAGGGTAATAAGTTTTTCTGTTAAGATAATATTCTAAAGGGATAGATTAAATTAAAGGTTAATTTAAAAACTATTTATTTTCTCCTGGAAGGTGAATAATATTTTTCACTTACGCTGCTGCAGTCCATCATAATGTGTTTATTTGCATGTGTAATTTGGTTATCTGGCATTACTTCAAACTCAGGATTATTCATTTCTGATGAATAAAGAACAATTTGGGCTCTGGTCCTCTACATTCATCTCATAAATTAATCCCACTGGATAAAATCTTGTCCCCATTGATGTTGCAGCAAAACTACCATGGACGTCACTGGGGCCAGGGTTTCACCTGCTACTCATATGCTTAAACACACATCTAAGGGTTTGCAGAGTCCACATTTTACTGACCTGCTGTGTGTCAGGGGCTCTCCTCATGTTCAGCCAGCAATTCCTAGCCTCCAATAGTGATGCGAAGACCTCAGGAGAATGAGTCTGTTGAAAAAAATCAAAGTCCTGTTGGAAAAATCCTGACCCGCTTTTCATCTTCCAAGAGCTGAACAGGTTAAAGGAGTGAAATCTGGGCTGTCCACACCGTTTGGACATGGTGGTTACTCAGGGTCAGTGTTTCCCTGTGCAGTCAGGCAGGGAATGATTTTTGTTTGTACAGGTCTATCTCGCAACAACAGAGAAAGACGTTATAAACATGGGAAAATCTGATACAGAAAAGCTGGCAAGGGAAACTATTCAGTCTTTTCAGAATAATATCTATGCATGCATTTAATGAATGGTATATTATGTAGCCCAGAAAAAATGCATTGAAACATATCAGAATTGTGAAGTGAAATGTTGGGCTATGGATGGATGGTGTTTCCTGACTAAACAAATATCCTTTGTCATTGGCTTGGGTTTGTTTTATCTCTTTATTTTTCACTTTCAGTATTCAGTAGGGGGTTTTGGGTTTCCTGGACTCTGCAGAGGATCAGTCATTTTCTCCCTGTGGCATTCTCAGCAGAGCATCCTCATCCTGTGCATATTCACAGCTGACTAGGTGCACCAAAGTGCTCTTATTCTTTTTGTTGCCTGAAAAACTTAGCTGTAGAGAGAGAAAAATGAAAAAAGAGGGTCAGCTAACTGGGCAGGTCCCTGTAGGCAACTCCAGGACCTTGCTTTTGTGGAAATTGCTTGGAGCTTCATGATGTTAATCTTTTCCACCTTTTAAGTTAGCCAGATACAAGAGATCATGGTTAGCTTTTACTAAAAGGAGAAAATGGTTGTTTTGCTGGGTGGTTTTGTTTGTTTGTTTTGGAGTTTTGGGGTGGTTTTGGTTTGTTTGGTTTTTTTGTCCTTTTTTTTTTTTTTAAATGCAAGACAGGCTTCTTTACAAAACCATATGAATCCTGACCACAGCCAGAACCAAAGTGCAAATGACAGTGTCTTTGCACCCAGCTTTCTGCCAGCACTAACACAAAATGGTGCTTTTTTTTTGTGTCTGTCCTGGGCATAAATTCCCAGTTCTTGTTTCCTTTTTTATGTTCGCTGCTTCCCTGGACTATTGCCACTCTGCTGCAGACACAAAGCAATAACCAGATAAGCTCTTCCCTTTGCGCTTGCATTTAGGATGGAAGCGGGGAAGAATCCTTCGCAAGGGCTGTGCGTGAAGGACAGCAACTGCATCCAAACGGCAAGAGTCTCTGCGTACAAAGTGGAGATCGTCTTCCCTCAGCTTCCAATAGCACCTGCCTCCTCTGCAAATTAATCTTTGGATGCTTGAAGATGGGCACCCAGAAAATGAGGTACAGACAGTGGCAATGTGTGACAAATTCAGATTAGGAGCAATCTGTCACAGCCGGAGATGGTATCCATTTCTGAACTCACGGGCAAGAAATACTCATCGGCATTAGTGAGAGCACAATGGGGGCTTGGCTTGCCCACAGTTACTATATTAAATGACCTGTAACTCAAAAGGTCTTGGATGAAATTTATTATTCTGCACCCAGCACATCAGTTTGCAGTGACATTTAGCTCAAGACAAACTCTGAAGTGATAAGCTAGTGGGAAGCAGGGGAGGGAAAAAAAATAAATTAATTCTGGGTAATTTTATTAATGATTTATTAGTTTAAATACTTGTGGATAATCTTGTTCCGATTCCACAGAAACAGGCCTCTTTTGCAGAAGGAATTGCAGATCCCACAGTTTCCAAAACAAATGAGGCGCTAGGAAGATTTTATCAGGGCAACTGTTTTCATTGTTAAGTAAAGAGAAATTCCCTCTTATTTCTCATCACTGACATAGGTCCTTAGCCGACCTGCCAGAGTTTTCTAGTAGTCTGTTGATCTGTTGATGGTGCCAGTCAAGAATATTGCCCCCTCTGCTATCTCCAGGTCCACGTCTGTGTTGATGTGTATGTGAAATGTCTTCTTCAAACACTGTTCTATTGCCTTTTCAGTTTGGGAATCGAAATGGAAAGCACATTCACTCCTTAATATAGAAAGAAAAATGGAAATGTTATTTTAAAATAACTAAAGTGGTTAAAATAGCAATCAGCATGAAGTGAGTTTGGTCCATTTTTTAAAAGCAGCCCCCAATGGCAGGTGAATTACAAGCCGTTGTACTTGGATCCAGTCTCCCTTCACATTTTGATGAGATTTCGTGGCTCTTCCATTCACTTATGGTAATGCATCAAATTATGCTTTAAGACAGTTAGGAATGAAGACAAGAGATGCTGCTTGTTTAAAAGTATTTTGCATAAATGCAGTGACTTTTAATTTTGGGTAATGCCAGAGATTGATAATGCAGTCTAGAAGCGAATAAAATGCTGGCATATCCTCTGCAACCTTTTCTTCTGTTGATAAATATCCTTGCTGCCACAGATATGTTCATCTTTATCCAGCTTTGTCCAGCTGTGTGCTGTAGTACAGAGCCATCATTTTATTCTTTGGGCAGATAAAAGTCCTGAATGTATAGGTCAGTAAATTGTTATACTTAGTGGCCTGATAGAGATTTCTGAATGTTACGTGGACATATCAGGACAGGGCAAAGAGATTTGGATAGTCTGATGATCAAAATCATCGTGTATAGGAGCACTTATTGTGCAGAGATTTGGTGTTTTTTTCTAGCCTGAATCTACCTAACACGTCAGACGTATTTAAGTAATAACTAAGACATACTTGCATAACTGCAAATGGCAACCCTGCAAGGATTGGGCAAACGATGTTTTCTCCAAAAACAGTTGTTTAGAAAAATCATGAATTATTTAACTTGTGCTTCTACAAACAAAAGACACTGAAATTATTATTTTCTCTTTTCTTTTTGGTGTTTTGTTTAGAAGCCTTTTTTTTTGTGATATTCTTCCTTCTAACTCAGTTTGGTAAGTGTGTCACAATACCCTCCATTTGACAAGTCTTCTACAATACCCTTCAGAGAAATGGTGGCTAAAAGGAGCCTGGGAAAGTATTCAGGGGTCTGAGAGTGTTTTTCTTATCTACTGGGCCTGCTTATCATGAAAAGTCAGGGCAACAGGGGAGATACCACCTCCTTGGTCCCTCTCTGCTCGTGGGTATTTTGAGAGTACAGGCAGAACTGCCGCTAAGCCAGTGCAAAACCCCATTGCACTGGGAGGCACTAGGACTGAATCTGTCCATCCCCATGGGAAGACGTGGCCCCAGATGCCTTGGGCCAGATTTTTGGGGGAAGGCAGTGAGCTAACAGCTCAGCAGGAGCAATGGTGATGCCCAGTTCTGTAGGGGGTCTCACAGTCTCCAGTGGTCTGGGAGGTGCGCACCCCGTGAGCTTCTCCAAAACAATAGACCCAGCTGTGTGGGTTGGGTGGTCAGCGTTGACGGAAGTTGGGTGATCAACATTCAAGTGCTGCTGGTGATGAAATGCTGCAGTATCTTGAGGTCATATAGCGACCTAATAACCAAGAATAAGCTGAAGGTCTTGATGTGCCATAGTAGGGGGCCAAAGTGCATGTCAGTGATTAAAAGCAAGTGTTGCTTATGGCAGCTCATAAATATAACACTCAGCATCTTGCCCCCTCCCAGTAGACCTAGATACCAGGCAGTTTTAACTTTATCTTAATACTACTATATCTATGACTGAAATCATAATATTTATGCAGGGTAGTTTTTCAAGAAGCTTACTGGATGTGAAAACAAGTTCCTGGGTTTTACCCTTTAATGGAAGCAAGCTGAAGGTCAGATTTACAACGTTTCAAGCTACATTTTGTGCTCATTTACACAGCTGTAATCTTGAGTTATGCCACCGAGGACAAGCAATTGCTCCAGACTTACAGGGATATAACTGACAGCAGAATTTAGCTTGGGGTTGCCAAAGCTCAACAGAAAAGGAGCTGTAAGGGTAGAATTTTGTGTTCGTGAAGTAGCTTGTGTACATTCAAGGAATGCAAGAGCCCAAAGATTTATTAGTAGTGTTTCAGAGCATTATTGAAATTAGGCTTAATTATCTGTGTAATTTGCTGGAACCAGCATTTTAGCATTTTTGATCAAGTATATGCCATTAATTTGAAAAAGAGATGTACCCGGCTGCTCTCAAAAAGTGAAATAAAAATTTAAAAAGAAAGCCTGTAATTTCCAAACTGCATGTTTCACTAGCTTTGAAGGTTGTTGTTGGTTGAGTCCCTCTCCCCCCTTTGCAAACAAACAGTCCATTTGCAGTTTATACATATGGAAGAAAGTTCACATCACCCCAGAGTGTTATTCCAGCAAGCAGGGAAAGGAAATGTCTCCTCATTCCCAGGCTTGCTGAGCTCTGCCATCCCTCTCCCTCCTGTCCTTGCTCCAGCCTCATGAATACTGCCTGGAAATGGTGCTGACCATCCTTGGGGGAAGGAGCAGATGTGGAGCTGTGAGCAGTAACCCACCCAGTGATGAAAATGCAGGGCTCCTGCTCAGACCTGTACCGCATCCTCTCCATTCAGACATACTCCACGGGTACCGCTCCGTTCGGAAGTATCAGCTCCGTGCCTAAAGCTCTGTTTCTGCACTGTCTTTTTGCCAGCCCCCTGGTGAGGTATAGCCCAGGTTGGCCAAGCTCCCGGCAACGAGGGATGTTCTTTTGTTGAAAACAGGTGCCACGCCAAGGCACAGCGGACCTTGTTTTTCTGCTGGTTTCTGTGGAAACTTTGGAGGAGACCTCTAACCACCTTCTTTGTCATGTATTAAATAGCAATAATGATGCTTCCCGCTTTCTAAAAGAGTGCTTTGAGTATACAGCCATTAATATGTATGAATAGCTTGAAGCTTACATGAACACTGTAAGGTTGAGGGCTAGAGGAATGCCAACACAGCCAGGTTATTAGCTGTCATTTTGCCAAACCTCTGCCCAAGCAAGCCTGTGTTTTCAGGACAGCTGCTGAGTAGTGGTTTTCTGCGGTCAGCACTTCTCTAGTTCAGATTTGCACTTCTTTTTTTCCCTTTATAGCTTCTGACCGCTGCCTCCGTGTAGGTCTCCAGCGGCACTGAGTTGGTTGGCACATCATTTTGGGGAGTCAAGCAGTAAAGATGAAGGGAGGGGTGCCGTTATTGAAATGTTCTACGCCTTGGCTCAAATGGTGGAGAAACATCAGCTCAGACTTTCCCAGTAAATGATTAACTTTTGTTTGTGCAGAGGACAGAGCCATGGTAAGAATGCAATTAATTACGCCAGCAGCCCAGCCAGGCCAGCAGTCAGCGGTGCTCCCACTTGCGGCTTCTGGCTCTGCAGGTCTGATTTGAGAGTAACTAATTAAACGCAGGTGCAGGCTAGAAGACTTGTTGAATTAATGCACAGTGTCTTCTTTTCTGTGTTCCCAGGCATTTGTAGCTCACAAGAAAAGAGCAGGCGCTTGATGCTACAAATAATAATAGAGTGCTGATGATGGAGGTAATTAATCCTTTATTATTCTGGTGTGATAGGCTGCTGCTAGGGCTGTCATTCAAGTACTTCTCATGCAAAAACGTGTCTCGAAGGTGAAAGAACATGGAGTAGGTGAGAGACTGACTAGCGTTTTAATGGATTTTCTGGTGTTATGGGCACAGATACATCTTCAGGTTTTTGGCAATATTGTCAAGGCCTGGTAGTTAAAACTCAAGACCGGACATTCACTGTGCTATGTTCAGGACTCTGTCTTTGACTCGCCAAGACAATTTTAGCAGGCACTAGCTTAAAATGAAAATTCAGGCTGGTTCAAATGACGCACAGACATGGAAGAGAATCACAAAGCCATAACTGTGGCTCACTATGGGCTTTCTTTGCTCTTTTACTGCTTCCTGGACATCCACAGTCAGCCACTGGCAGTAACAGGCTACCAACTTCAAGGGACTTGAGGCTAATCCCAGCGCTTGTTCCTCCTGATGGTGAAGGTGATGGTCTTACCACAAGGGAGACTGGCTTCGAGTGGAGGTAACTTGGATGTCTAAGGAGCTGCAAAAATTGCAAATACTATGTTGGGCTGTTTATTACCAATTAACAAATGCTGCAAAATGGTGTTTGTTGCTGGTAATTTTCTCTTCCCCAAATAAGGATCCTTACTGGTTCATATCAAACTCCAGGACTCAAATACCTTTTTAAAGCTAAAATTAAGGGTAAATTATGAAAATGTTGGCCTAGTGCTCTCTTGGTTGTCATTGACTTGCTTGTGGTACTCCTTCCTCCCAGACATAGGAATTTTGTGATTTTATGAGATGGTAAGGAGGAAATAACCTTCTGCAGCAGAACCCCCATGGAGTGCCAAGCATTAGAAGACTTCAGCCTCAACGCAAGGAAAAAACCCAAAACATAATGCGTATGTTTATTTTAAAGACAGTAGTGATTTCATGCTCTTCTTGTTACTTCATGATGAAAACGGTCCACAGCTATTAGGAATGTTTATAGTGAGAAAATGCCAAGTCTAATAAATGGATCGGATAGGACAGACCATGTTTTATTCAGTGTGGGAACCAAACACTGCCATATTGTACAGATTTGCTGATCTGGAAGAATTGTACTTGCCTAGTGGAATGTAGCTCGAAAGCCGAGCACATGAATATGACAGTTTTCTGGGTTTTAATGCAGAGAATTTTAAGACAGAAACATTGTTTGGAGAGTTTTCTAAGGGATTCTGATCAACTTACGTAAGCTCAGGAAATTGGCAATCATTTATTATCCTGCCATATTTTCCAGTGGCTTTTGTTTTCCTTGCATCACAATTCTTAACCCATTAGAGATAAATCGTATTCAAGTATTTCCACTCTGCAACAGACTTTAACACTTACTCCGTGTTGGGGAAATCCCTGAAGGCATTTCTTAGGACAAAGAGTTTTTTGATTCTTCGGTTCCTCTTTGCTAGTTACCTGTGGTCCTGTGGGAAATTTTATGTGATGAAGTGTTTGCCCTCACTGGGTACATAAAAAGTTTGAAAAAATGCTTTTCTACTACCATTTGTATTTTACAACAGCAAGAAACCTCACTGACCCACTCCTGCCTGTGGGTCCTGATGGGAGAGAGCTTGGGAAGGGTGAAGCCCTAAATTACCACTCAGCGCACAGGAAATCTAGTTGTAGTGTGCACGTACATAACCACCTGTTGTGCCGGTAACAAGTATGATTTTTTGTTTTCTGAATGCCACACCTCTGAAATTTCCAGGAAGCGGCTCTTTGCTGCTGACAGTTGCTACAGAGGCGACAGCAGCAGTGAGATGGTTTTTGTTCATGTGTTCGTGTCTTCATTAATTTCCAGTGTGTCATTTCAGCTGAAAATATGCAGTTGCTGTTAATGTGTTCAAAAGCATGATGTTGGCTAGGCAGCTATTTATGTCACAGTAAATATTTGATGAGGAGGTGTGTTATTTTTAGCCACAATCACAACAGATTATTGGGATTTATAGGCCTGAAATATGTCATCTAACACATGATCATTTGTTACCTTTACAGTTTCCTGAGGGTTTTTTCCATTCTCATTCGTAATTTGAACCAGAAAGGTGGTGATTCAGGGAGTGTCAGTATGAACTGTTGCCTGTAAGCTGCATAGTAGGGGGGAACGTCAAGCTTCAAATCATGGGTCCCATGCTGATGGGGGATGCTGCAGCCACTGAAGCAATAAACCCAGAAAGGCTGTGCAAATATGTGAACGTACAAATGGATCTCAAAGCCGTGATTTTCATATTCTGGCAATCACTGCAGTAGGAGTGCATGACTGACAGCACAAAGGACTTAGATTTACTGTAGAGAGATGTAAATTGATAAGCCAGTAGACAGCCATCATTCTTCCTTTATTCTCTCTCTGTATCCCGTGTCTTTCTCTGCTGGCATAATCAAAGCTGACATAGTGCATGCTATGCCAAGTTATATTTTTCATAATTATAAGACAGTACATGAGATCTGAGGGTGTTGTTCAGGAAATGGCACAAAGCTCACTGAAATACAGGTTTTCAGAATGATCCTCTGATAATATTGTTTTTCACATAGATTCTTGATACTCAGACTCTGTATCTATGTCTTTAAGCTGTCTGGGTGCTTTAAGAAGGGATAAGGACAGTGGAAAAGATGAGGGAGCTTTTACGCAGAAGAAAATGTACAAAGTGTGAGATACCAGTTTTCTTCCCCTCGACCCTCAGCTGAGTCTGAAGCATTTTGCTGAGCCATACATGTTTCTAAAAAAGTGTGTGTGGGGCTGACGTAGGGAGAAGAGGTAAAAGAAGTCAGGAAACCAAAATAGAGATCACCTGGGAGGACCTAAAAGAGCAATCAGCCTCCCCCTTAACACTGACTGGTGAGGCACACCTCTCGTGTCTTGAGGCTGAAGGGTCCTTTTCCACTGATCCATCTCATTAGTCTCAGCTGCCTCTGACTTGAACTGCAACGTTAGTAGATCTAAAGAGGACGGACTGTGAGCTGTTACGATGCAGATGTGCTTAGAAATCTCATTTTTCCTCAGCTCTGAAAAAGTATGGTAAAATTGGATCGCTAATATCGCAGCTCGTTGACCTCAAATACATACACTGAAAATACAGATCCCATCTGGATTCATTGAATGTGAAACTTTCACAAGGAGGCAAAGAAGGCAAATGAATGAAGCTTTCCTCTCTTTGGAGCTCCAGCAGGGAGGTGCTGCAGACCAAATCCCAGGGCCATGAGTAATTTTCCCTATACTTTCACTTAAAAATTCTCTAGTACTTTTATTGAACTAATCAAACGAGCAAGGAGAAAGAAAAATGACATTTGGATTTTTGACTTTAGTCATATTAGATTGAAAACAGTAGAGGAAACAGGATTGTCTCACTTGATAAGGAAGAGATTATTACTTTCCATCCAGACACTGTTGTCTCTTTCCACGTCAGCTTCCTTCAGAATTATTTGCACTTCCAGAAACAAACTGAGAAACCTATAGCTATACTTCATGGATGTTTATGTGCAGGCCTTGTCTGCTCACTGGTGCACAGGGTCTCCATGTGGGCAGGAAAGCACATTTCTGTACAGTACAGATGCACAACCTGCAGGCTCGTAAAGAGAGAGTAAGTGGGATGAGCTGTATCCTTTGAACGTATAATTTGGTAGTGTAGTCTTATATGTAGCCAGAATGCAGTTCAGGTTCTTCCTCCTGCCTTTACTAATCTGGGCTGCCTTCTGTGCTTGATTTGGTCCCCTCTGCAAATTTCTCTATAATTCTTACAGTGCACACATAGCTCTGTAAGAGCTGCCTAAAAAGACACTGCCAAATGATTTTGCATAGGTCACTAAAAAACTCTTTGGAATAGCTATGCTGACTTGCTATGAGCACAGGTTAGTTTCAAATGCAGGAAGAAAAGATGCAAAATCTTATTATCACTTTCCTAGGCCATCCAATTCACAGCACACTCATGCCAAAAATGTGTTTACTGGACTATTTTCTTAACAGGGTCATTATGTATCCTTCAAGGTAATTCTTAAAGAAAGGGTTTATTTCTTCTCACATTTCTTGTCTGTTTCTCTGGCAGGAATAGGCCTTTGGGAGCTTCTTAGGAGTGAAAGTATAAGAAAACCATCTTCTAGAATGTGCGCTGCATGTTTGTTGCTGCATATTCCTTCAGAATTTGCTTTTAAAATGCATATTGGTTACAAAATAAACCCAAATGAGCCATTATACTCTGGTGTGTAATTATGTATTTAGGACACATACTACACACAGCTTTAAAAGAAATCTGTATGGAAACAAATTGCATTACATTTGCAATAGCTGAAGGTAGTTGAAGAGCAACACCTCAAGCCTTCAAAATACTGAAGTCATTTACACCATTTTCTGAAGTAACTATCTCCCAAGCCTCAGATTCCCGTTTCAATGCCTTTGCTGCCTAAGAGCTGCAGAGATCTCAGCATAGCAAAAAGGACCTGGGATCAGCTGTATCACAGCCTTGAAGTAGATTTAGTGCTCCTGTGTGACATACCAGCTCAGAGCAGGATTGCTGGCCTTTGGGAGGGAGCGTTAATGGGGGTCTAACACGCTGCGCTGAGAGTGAAGACATGTGCCAAGGACAGAGGCACCCCCAGGTCCAAGGGTGAAACCCAACTTTCTGTCTCTCCAAAGGTTATTGAGGAGCAGGGATTTAAGTCTTGGATGAACGGTTCTGGGACTTACCTGAGAGATGGGTGTACCTATATGGCTGGCCAAGAAGACGTAAAGGTCTCTGGCTTCTTGTTTCAAGGATTCAAACTGCCACTAGAGCAGCACAGTGCATTTTCCCAGCTTTGACAGCATTGTACCATATATTCTTCTTCTTTAACTGGTACTTGGCAAAGTACTTGCCTCTCAGGGGGCTGATCCTTGGAAACAGCCATGTGTAACAGAAATGGCAGAAGGCACCTGTAAGGAAGCTGTGTGCCTGCCTGGGTTGATGGTATGGAGTAATATCAAGCACGCCTCCTTGCCTTGAGACAGCAGTTCACGCATTAAATCTACAAAATGCCTTTCTCTGCACAGTACAGTTGGAAATGTTAAGAGTCACGCTTATTAGCACTGGCACATATAAAGCAGAGCTGCAGTAAGCAAGTTAAGTGTCCTGAGGATTTGAGGGCTGGGGTGTTGTTTTTCCTTTTCTGGAGCTGAGCACTCAAGAGACTTTTGTTAAACCTGGGACTTTGCAGATCCTCATGCTGATTCTGCCACTTATTTATTGTTTAGCCTCAAGCTAGTCACTTAACCTCTTGCTGCCCTAATTTCCCCATCTGGAAAATTATATTTACTTACTTCTCCTGAGGATTGTGCAGGGCTTAATGAATGCCTGTAAGGGATTTGGAGAGTCTCAGATCTGAGATGACACAGGACTGCAAAAGATTCACCGCATGTACAAGGAGGAGGGAGTGGGCGCCCAGGCAGGAGAGCCTGCCTGCGTTCCTGGCCTGGAACAGAGTCTCAAAGTGTGATCAGCAGGGGAGGATTGTACCGCCTGTTTTTAGATGAACTCCTCTTCCTTGTGGCCTTTTCAGATTTGTTGGAAGGAAAAGGAGGCAAGTGACTGAACGGAGAGGAGGGCGGCTGAGGTTAACGGCTCTCTCCTCTTGGTCTCCTGGATCTTTTTGTCAGTGCGATAACAGCTGGATCTCCCAGGAAGGTAATGATCTTCCCGGACACTCCATCTTGCTGCAGGCTATTAGCAAAGCCAGGCAGCCCCTTTGCTGCCTATTTCTTTAGCAGGGAAAAATGAATCTCTGACCAAAAAAAAAAAAAAAAAAGTTCCTCCGTATAATTAAGCAGCATTAGAATGAGGCCTGTGCCTTTGCTGATGAACTTCAGTGAAAGCAGATGGTCACAATGGTATTAAAAACTAAAGACTTCAGTCAAGCTTTTAATTGAAAACAATTGGACCCTGCTGGATGGTAATTACCTTGGCTGCTTGCAAATAATATCACAGCACTGCTACCTATGAAGGAAGAACGGAAACTGAGTTAATAAGAACTGCTTGATCTGCATATAACAAACAAGGAGCATCCAAAACTATTTTCTCTGGTAGCTTCTCCCCTGCAAGATGCTTTCAAGTGGTTAGCAGTGTGAAAAGGAACACAGAGTGGCAGAAATTGAAACGTGTAAAGCATTTTCTGAGTTCATAAAATAACTTGAAGAGCCTGTCTTCCCCCGTCTCCCTCCTTTTCTTTTTAACAGCCGAAATCCCAGACAGGTCTGAGAAAAATAGAAAACCAAAATAAAGTGGAAAAGCTCCAAATTACCCAGTGTTCCTTCTCTTCTGAATGGCAATGATAATGGCAAGCTGCCTTTATCTCATTCTATCTGCTTTCTCCTTCACTTGCCTGATCGACTGGAAGGCTGGGGCCTTCTAAGCACCCAGAGTGGTTTTTTCCCCCATTCTTAATTGGATTTTAATGATCGTTAACTTAATATGCTTCAATCTCTAACATAGTAGAGTAGTATGTGGCATATTTTGCAGTGCTTCTAAAAGTAGTCTGACAATTTTCTCACACCTCTCCCTTTTCTGTGTTGGGATTAGGTGAGGTTTTGAGCACTAGCCCACCTAAAGCGTTCCTAAATCCTGGTGTGCTATGTATTTGTTGAACCAACTTGACATTAATACCACTTTACAGTGTCTTTCCTGATGGGGAAAATGACCTGTATTGCTGTGGATGTGTGCGTGGGAAAACCAGTCCTAAGGTTGTCTCTTTCAAACACAGGTCCTAGCTGTGTACAGAATGAACCAAATCTTGTCACCTTCCACATAAACACTATTTTTCATGTGGCGGAACTCTTGGGCACTGCTTTTTGTCCCCTTACCAGCAGGCGATACACTCTGCTGATCCACAAGACCTCAGAGAGTAGCTGCTGCTGCAATTTTGCAAAATTAATGAGTAGCTGTGAACCACTAGTAAAAGTGATGCAATGATTTTCCATAACATATCATTTTGGAAGCAATGACTTTACCCACTCTTTCTTTTCCTATCCAAATATTTGTCTTTTCAAGGCACCAGCCAAGAGTTTGTCTTGTCTTGTCTGCCAGCATGATGAAATGGACTTTTCCAGTATGTTTCATCTGCATTTGATGATTTTATGTCTCGGGTTCAACTTTCATTCACTTAACTCGCCACGATTAACACAAAGATTGAGATCCTGGACTTGGAGAAGTCAGAAATTTTCACACTGTCTTCGGTAGGATTTTGCTTGTTTTTATGTAATCAAAATATGCTTAAAGCTTTATTGATGTAATGCCTCTGAAACCGCTGGCTAAGCGCAGTCACAAGACATAAATGTATCTCCTAGAATCACTAAAACTGATGGATTTAGTTGTTGCACTACCATCTAAGTTGAGATATTCTCATTTGCCTTTAGGATTTCCTGGCAACCTTACCTTTGGCTTTTCCTCTGCTGCTGGGCTCTTGGGGGACAGGTCTGCAGTTGATGGGGCAGGTGTCCTGCTCTGTCTTGTGGTCCTTATGTTCAAGCCGATGGCAGGGTCTGAGCAAAATTTTGCTCACAGCGTTTCCAGTCCCTCCTTTTTCAAAGAACTTGGGAAAAATTTACAACTAGGAAAGGCCACCTTTCAAAAGTGTCTTACGTTAGTGGCTGTGGTGATTTTATCAATTTTGTAACAGCTACTTACTTTTAACTCTACGGAGTATGATCACGTATTGTAATTACTGCTTGCAGCTTCAAGGTAGATGGTATAGAGCATACTATTTTAAAGGTATAAGTAAGGCATAAGCACTATTGATCTAAAGTATTCTGAGCGATAAACAGCTGCTGGGTTTGATTAAAGCTGAAGGGAAGCCGAAGTATTTAATCAATCTCCAAAGCCGCTCTGAGTATATTACAATGCAATTGTGATTATTGCTATTATATGACAAGCTATAGCATAATAAAGAAAGAGGGATCGTTTTTCTTGGAAGCATTTAGAAGTGTTGCGGTGCTTCTTCTCAGCCTGCCTGATGCTGTCACCTCTGAAGCTCGACTAAGTGGTGGAGCGTGCCTGCTCAAGCAGACTAATCCTGAAGGGAAAATGTAGGAGCAGGGGCTTTCAGCTCCCCAGAGTCTTCTCTTTCCTGGGCCCAATGGTGGCCGACAGCAAGCACTGGGGCAAGGAGCAAAAGAAACAGGGCAATTGTGCAATAATGCTGGCCACATCATAATCCTCTCTGATCCTTGCATCCTGTGCAGCTTGGGATGTTCTGAGCTGTGGGATATGTTTGTGCCTCTCTAACAGCCCTGAAGGGACCTTTCTTCCATTACTTTGTTTAATCACTTCTTGAACCTTTGGACAGTCTTGGGCTTCACAACATCCTGGGGTGGTGTGTCACACAGTGCTGTCATGTGGCTTTGTAAAATAGTACTTTCTTGTTCTTGTTTTTCAACTTTTTGCCTGATAATTTCTTTTAGTACCTTCTTACTCTTGTGTTAAGAAAAGCAATGGATAATAGTTTGCTGTTCACCTTTTCTATTTCATAAACATAGAGATGACTGTCTCATCCTGCTATGTCTCCTTCTTTTCCAAGGCTTTAGTCTCCCCTTTTCCAAAGCTGACCCATTCCTCTGACCATCCTTGTCATCTCTGCATCTGTCCTCTTCCTCATTTTACTGCATGCTTTTTGAGAGGGCATAACCAGAATTTCATATACTACTTTAAGATGTGGACTTTTCTGAGTTTATTATTTCTTCCCTTTTCAGATTTTCAATGATCTATACTTATTGCATAGCTTATAAGCAGCGTGTGTCATGCAGTTTTGAAGACATGGATATAAGAAGGAATTCTGAAAACTAAGGAGCTGCATGAAATAATCTGAGGTTTAAGATTTATCTTATGTTGCATTTAAAATATAAAAATTGAACATCTATAAACAGAGTAGGACTTTTCCCCCTAGAAAATGTAGTATGAAAATAAAATAATATATGAGTTTATTAAAGAAAGTTTAATAAATTAAAATAGAAGTTTATTAAATCTTGCCCTTGCTGTACTTGCAACAAAGAAGTTATAGCACTTAACCTTGAAGACAATAGCATTTCCAAAGGTTAACTTTTGCTGAAGGTGTCTTGTGTCAGTCCTCTGAATGGTTTCTTCAGTCTTTCTCCACTGAAATATGAACTTCCGTGGGCCATAGTTGAATTGTCTCTCAAAATCAGAAAGTAAAAAATAAAACTTACATGACTCATCTGATCTTTATTATTTGCCTGGGGAGAACACCAACAGTAAATGGAGCTTACATAGTGATAAATGAGTTAGGGCATTAGGCATAGATAATGTAGAATGGCATTAAGAAGCGACAGGTTGTGCTTTTCTACATATATTAATTTAAAATTGACATTGCTTGTCTGTATTTTATTTCCTTTTAGGAGAAGGTGACTTCTGCTGAATCCCTCTGGTCAACTGTGGTTTGCTAGTCAGCCCAAATTGCCAGCTGTTGGTCGAGATGAGCTCCTTTGAGTTAACTCTTTGAACTAATTTGGGAAAAGCAAGGGCAGGCCTCCTGCCATCTTCTGTTTCTCAGTCTGTCTTGCTTTCATTCCTGCCTTCATCGTGGCGCATACTGTGTGGAGGGACCTCCAAAGATATGCTACTGCAAGCTTTGTTTTTGCTGAATGCATCCCACACATGCAAGTCAGATTCCTTTGTGTTAGCAGGCGAATGCAAGATGTCCCTGCTTTTGTTTCTCTATTATGATATCTCTTCTGAAACTTTAAAACATTTGAATCTTCTCATGACCTTCATGTGAAACCCCATGCATGGCCCTAGTGTGCTGGAGGCTGAGCCTGGTGCAGTTATCTTTGTTGCATAAGATTTCTATTGCAACAGCTGTTAAATCTTCTTTACAGTGGTTTCACATGAAAGTCACAAGTCTCCTGGGAAACTTATCCTGAGTTTCACTTTATAACAGTATGAGAGTCTTGTGAGTCTTGTGAATGCAAGTTTTTAAGTGAGAGTTTAGACCAGTAAATAAAATTTCGTTTGGGAAATCTTGAGGTCCTCCACAGATGGCTAGAGCTGCAACACTGGCCCTCTGAGGGGAGGCTGTGGGACCTGGGCCTGTTCAGCCTGGAGAAGAGATAGTTGCGGGGAAACCTAACAGCAGCCCAAGTCCTTGACTTAGCTTGAATATTACTAATTTCAGTGTGCTGTATTAGTTGGACAGTTGAAACTACAGACCTTTCCCATCAGAAAGTAGACCATAGCAGTCTACTGACAAGAGCCTTGCTTTCCTTAGGATGCAATCAGAGGAGCAGTTCACTTCTGTTCCTGTGCTGTTAACTCAGTGGCGCCAGCAAAGGGCTGGTACGGCTACGTGGCAAATCATCAGGGGAACCAGTTCAGGTTAGAAGTAACCTGTGTTTGTTTGTTTGCTTTTACCTGTTTTTTAAGTTGATTCCTCCCATGGTTCCATGAAAATTCATCTTGGTGCAGCTGAGGCATAGCACAGCAGTAGGGACAAAGAGCAGGGAGTGCTTCAGCTGGTGCTGGGTTTCAAAGAGGCACTTTTCAGACTGTGGTTTTACAGTCAGTTTTTAAGAGCCCCCTGGAAAGATCCCAGCTCCATGACTACATAGATCGTCAGTCGAAGATGACCATTTGTGAAACCAGATTTCAAGCCAAGTTTGTGGCAAACATAGACTGCAAAGAACAATGAGACCCAAGTAAACACTGGTCCACAATACTTCCATTATGCTGTTTTGCCATTTTGGGGGTTGCAATCTAACCATTTGTTAATTGGCCCCATCACACATTGCTACTGGGTGCTGAGATTCATTGTAGGCCTACGAGATGATCAGAGCCTCCTGAGCTGTTCAGGATGGGACCTTGCAGCTTTTCAGTTCCTGCTGCTGTTTTACGTCGACTGCACTAAGACTGGCTTGCCCGGCTGCCGTCCTCTATCCAATTGCCTTGCTATTTTATAACCAGAGATTGTGTCTGAGCAGAAGGATGTAGGTGCACCACCCACTTTCAAGAAAAACTGTTTGTGCCAAGGAGGACAGGGTTTTACGGAGTTGCGACTGTCAGCTAACCTCACCTGGAAACAAATCGTGATGCTTTATGTGAGGTGGGACTGATCCTGCACCCTAGCGCTCAACCTTGGCACTGCTTCTGCTGGCATCAGAGTGAGTCCTGGCCAAACCAAGACCCGTTTCTGTTTATGTTCTTTTCTAAAACTAATCTCTCTTTTCTCCACTATGCATATTTCCACCTTTGTGCTAATGAAAGCGCTGGATTGTTCCAGGGGATCGCATGGAAAATATCTGTGAGCTTTGGCCATCTCTCTGAAATACTACAGTCTATTTGGTGTTTGCTTTGGCACGTTGCTGTGAAAGATTGTAGAGTGCGTGTGTTTATACGCGTACGGGGAGAGAAGGCTCCTGCTCATTGTGCCTTTGTGAGGCTGCCAGACTGTCTGGCCCCATCTATTCTACTGTAAGTGAAAAGGGCCTCGCAAGCGCTTGTTGCACGCTTGGACCAGGGCTCCGCTAGGCACTACGCTTGGAAGCAGTTCTGTCAGCTTGAAAAATCATCTTTCTGCCTGAATATTGTTTACTCCCCATTGTTACAAGTAACATGTAGGATTACTTGTCAATGGAGAAATTTTTTCTTCTTCCCTTTGTTTCCTCTGTGTACTGGGCAACTTTGCATACAGTGCATATTGGTGGCTCTCCCGTACCAGGCGGCCAGTTCCCCTTTGGGAACAGAGACAAGATCGTCCATACAGAATAATAAGAAGTAACACGTGAAAATTGGTGCTAAGATGCAGCCCTGGTTGAAAGACCTGGACATTGCCCTTGCCAAAGGACTTATTTTCGTCCTGTAGCTCATTGCCTTCTGAAGAAGGATGAGACAGAGGTTCTCAGGTGGGAGGCATTTCTGTCCAAACTAGGATTTCTCTGCTTTGTGTAGAGATATTGTCCAGCTGAAAGCTCCCACAGCACCCTTTGAGAAGACGAAGGATGACTCCAGCAGCCCATCAGTAAATTTTCCTGCCTATGAGAAAGCTCATTCTAACGTTTAATGATATCTGTGAGCTCCTGCTGTAAGTCATGGGCCGCAGGATCTGCACTTGACTAGTAATTATAAAGTACTTTGATGTTGAACTTGGAGCCTGAACAGCAGTTTATAGAACTCAGGTCTCCTTTCCTTTTTCTAGTGGCAACAAGCATTTATCTCTGATTCCCTCTTCTGGGAGGAATAGCTGGAAAACAAACATGCATTGATGGGAGTTGCCAAGTACCTGGACCCAACCTATAGCCCATCTACCTTTGAGTCCTGTCTGCAGTCACACTGAGTATTTGGAGGAAGATATTGCTGGGATCCAAATTGCAAATATTGCTGCAATGGATGATTGCAGACAACCTGCAAACAACCTGTCCACTGCTTCCTTGAGAGCTCTGTCTCAGCTTTTGTTTTTTCAAGTGGTGGTTCTGTTAATTTCAGCAGGGGAGGTACACTAACTGGTGCTTAAGAATTAATTTTTTTCCTTTCACCTGTCAAGCTTTGCTGGCCAATTTTGCTTTACCAAATCTATAAGTAGGGAACATTGGTGTTTTCTTTTGTACTGGAGACATGAAGGAATTAAAGGATTCACGATTGTAAAGCCTTCATGAATAATTTAGGCTCTGTTTCCAACAAATATTCGCTCTGCTACTATTGCACTGATACTGCGCTCAAACATTTGTGGTATCAGCAACAGTGCCAAACCCCTGTGAGCCAAAAGGAAATAGGCTTTTATTCAGTGTCAGCCATCAATCTGTTTCCAACCTTCAGGACATACTCTTGTCAATTAAGGGCTTCTGCTTGAGAAACCTGGCCTGTTAGCTTGCAACAAAAATAGATAGATAGGCCCAGGCACATTGCCTTTACAACCTCCCCTACAATACATTTTTCAGCCCAGCCAGCCTTGCTCCTCTTACTGCTCTGCTTCATGTCTCTCTTGCGAATAAATATTGCTGTGCACACTTAGGCCAATGTACGCAGTCACTCAGCTTCTCCTGCTAAAACGATTGAACTACCTGAGACAGAAACGGCAAGAGTCTTCTCAAGCAAACCAGTCAGTGAATTTCTCTGCGTCTTGGCCTGATGGTTTTGAGGGATCTTCTTGGCATAATAAACATTGAAGAAAGCCTGGAAATTTATAGTTGAGAGCTAGCCTGCATTGAATTCTCTTAGTCCTGCCACTGATGCAGTGTGAGACCTTTACGTGAGGATTTTTTCCTATTGTAGCCTTTTAGGTTTTGGGTTTTTTTTTGTTTTGTTTGTTTTTCTTTTTTGTTTTGTTTAATGTTTGGAAATACTGAAAACAAGCACACTGTTCTTGCAGCCATGTAAGCAGGCTTGCTTCATCAAGAACCTTATGAAAGCTCTGTCTAATACAAATGGATCCTCTAACTCAAGTGCTGTATCACACTCTGTGCTTCAAAGCGTTGACCACCCAGGTAGCATCAACAACCAGCGAGGTGAGAAATGATCCACAGGCCCCCATTTTTCACTAGTGGTGGGATTGAATGTTTGTTTCCACTTCTCAAACCACTGTGTCTGAGGGTTCAAAAATGGTGCTGTGCCCGCTTGCGGCCCCTCTGCCAGGGCACAGGCACACGCTTCTGTAAAATCTGTCAGAGGTAAGCTGCTGCTGAGAGCTATATGACATCTAGTGCGGTCCTATGCATTCATGAAGATAAATGAATCGGGAGGAAAAGCACTTTTGCTGTGCTGCTGCTATTTCAATGTGAAAGTCAGACCCTGAAATGCTCTGTTCTACTTCAGTAGCTCTAAGTGGAGCCTTTCTCCAGAGGTCTCCAGTACCCAGATTAATTGAAATAACTCCAAAGGGCTCTTTTAAATCTAATTCCCTCCCCCATGTTTGCAGTATCTTCTTCCCCACCCCACCCCCACCCCCATCTACACCCTCTCTTGAACAAAAAGCTTTAAAATGCTTTTCTGGAAAGGACTCGAATGTAATTCAGATGAAGTTAATGTGAAGTCAGGGTTGATTGCTCATCTCCCTGAAACCACCAGCAGTGGCTGGGCGCTGACGAGTGCGAGACGGGAGTTCAAACACAACTGGGAAACTCGTGAGCGACCGGAACAAAGAGCGGGCTGGAGGCTGGGGATCGCCGCTGCCCCTCCTCCCCGTGTGACCTTCTCAGCTCATGCTGAAGCCTTTGATCACTGTCCAGCACAGGGTTACGTGGCTGCCTGGGCCGGGGCCAGGGTTGTATACACGGGCGGAGGCTGCTGTAATCTGCTTATGCTCTTGATCCACCCTGTACCCTTATTTCCACAAACACTGCGGCACATCACGGTGGGGTGCATTGCTGCTGGTGTTCCTTCAGCTAAAACATGGGACTGCCCCTGCCAAGCATAGCTCCCTTTTCCAGAAATCTCTCCGATAACAACATTTCGAACAAGTGTGCCTGTATTTTGTAACCATTACTCTATTTCTGCCAGGTGCGTTTCTATTTGACACTGAAATGTAAGACTGTGAGTACAATAGTGCTATTCAGTGCACAGAATTCATGTCTTTCAGAAGTGGCTGCTCTGGGAGAGCTTCACGGCCGAGCATGGCTACCTTGGAAAGGTGCTGCTCATGGCAAGAGCACTGCCAGGATCTTACCTCAAGAAGCACATCCTCCAGATCACCTGCTCTAGGGCAGTATTTTAGCTCCATATTCCTCTAACAGGGATGTTAGTGCTGAGCTTAGTGGCTATTGAGAACTCTTGAGTCCAAGATGAGTTCTTACAAATGTGCTACTACTATCGTTCATACTTAAACGTTGACATGGTAATGTGCAAAATGAGCTGATACTCTTGAAGACAAAGGCTAATTGGCTCTAAGGTAAAGTGGATGGGAATCAGTGGTGGAGGCACAAGCTGTGGCTCCCTTGTGCTTTTCAGTTGCGTTTATTTGTGGTCGTTCCTCCAGCAGCAGGTGGGAAGAGGGACCTGGATCCTCTTGTCTGCCTCTGCCATTGTGTCTGCTGATAAGTTGCCTCCAGCACAGTGGCACAAATAGCCTTTTTGTGATTGAAGACTGTCAGCAGCAGGCTGCATGTCAGCTCTTACGAAAACCTCTGTTTTCCGTTAAATCCTTCAGCAAACCTGATATGAATTCCACTCTTTTCTGTTATTTCTACGGGATGGTCAGAAGATCCTAGAGATTATATCACTCCCTATCAAAATCTCTCTGGCTAACTCCTACAGTAGAGTCTTGCATTGCTCTCTTATTAAATGACACCAGGTTTTCCCAGAGGGTAGATCCACTACCCCTAGCAGGTTGCACAAGGGATGTTGCAAACCTGCAATTATTATTCTAGTGCAAATGCTGAAACTGGTTGAAAATGATTTAGAAATCTACCCCTTCTCCCTTCAGTCGTTCCCCCCCCCGCCAATTACTTCAAAGGTCGGTGAAATAAATTTTGCCCAGACAGGTGAAAACCAGAGTCACAGCGTCTCCTCATTCCTACGGTTTCCTGCACAACAGGGCTACAACAATACACGGCAAGTGCCTGGAGCAGGAGACTGCAAAACCACCACGAACCTCCCGGTGCTGCAGCTCAGAGTCCAGCTTGTGCCCCTGAGAGGGGCCAAGATGTGTCGGGACAATTGCCTGTGGCTTGGGCATAGCTAGCGGCATGTGCTGTGCAGTGCTGGCGATGCAGAAGAGCAGGTCTGACTGGGTGGCGGGGCTGCCACCTGGCACCCCACCAGACCCCTGCCCTCCCTCCCTGTTGCTTGTGGCAGGGCAGCAGCTGGGTGGGCTCAGCCTCCACCCAGGGCAGCGCTCAGGGCTGGCTGCTCTGCCGGAGCATCCCCTGTCATGTTACTCTGGTGTGGCTCGGTAGTTACAGCGATAACAATCCTCTGTTGTAGATGAAGATAATCTATTTGATGCTCAACCAGGGAATAATCAATCTCTTTGTACAGGGCAGAAGAGGAAGCTGTAGGAGCCTAGGACACCTTTATGCCTATTTACTTATTACTGTATCCACACTGGGGACTGCGGTGCCTCTAAGGCAGCATTAGGAGACAGGACAAATGCCCAAAGCTGCTCCCTCTAGAGTGCCCCAACGCTTGATGTCGCCCTTGGCTCAGCCCCCAGATTGCTCAGCAACATCCATCAGCCCCAAAGATGTGGGTGCAGATGTGGCCCTTCTTATCCTGAGCCTGAACTGCAAGACTGCCCTGAGGTAAGATGCAGAGGTGGGTACAGCTTGAGGGAAAAATGGATCTGGTTTGGGAGAGCTACCTGTCTTTAAGATTATTTTAAATGTTCACATTTTTTATGCAGCATTTTGGAACATTTCAGCTACTCCCATTTAGAATTCAATTCCTCTCCCTGTTAATCAATAGCAGGCCTTAACAAAACAATATCTCACAAGAGACACAAGCACACAGTGCTGAACAAAGCAAAACAGCCACTGGCTTACAGCAACAATTGCTGCTACACAATGGGTTTTCAAAGCTCAGTATATATTTTGTCCCTAGTGGGAAAACCATAACAAGACTGAATTAGTGGCTAGGCTTGCCAAAGGGAGAAATTAAAGTGCGATGGCTTGTCTGACACCTTGAAGTACCTTTATTTATTTTGGGGGACAAGACAGTGTAAAGAAATACGATGCCTATTAGGGAAAACTATTTTCTGTTGCTTTCCAAAGCATGCAGCGGATCTGCATGCCTGAGGGCTTGGCCCAGGTCAGGTATCAGCAGTACTTTCTGGTGAGAGGACTTGTGAGAGGCGCTGGCGAGCATGGGGATGCAGCCCATGGAGGCGGGGAGGTGCAGGGGTGGAGGCGGGAGCGTGGCTTTCAAGGGGAGGATGGGATGGGAGTCACTTCTCCCTGTGGGGGGAGGCTCAGGGCTGGTTTGCAGGTGGCTGTTTGGTGAGGGAGAGAGAAGAAGGAGCGACTGTGTGAGAGCAAAGCAAATTCCCTTCCCTGCACGTGGTCACCTCCGAGCTTGCAAACTTAACTGCTCATCTGTGGATCTTGACAGCTCCTTGCTCTGGCACTAATGGGCTTCAGGAGCTCCCAGTGAGCTGTAATCGCCTTGGTTCAGGGCTCAGCTTCCACCTTTACAAGCACCTTCACCCCTTGCTGTTAACCTGTGGTCTCCTTTATTCGGCAGCTAAGCTTGTAAATTCATGTAACCAAATAGCTGCGCTGTTAACTGCCTGCACCAAAGTGAACAACACATCCATCTTCCAGTGCCCAGCCAGCAGCCTAATGACACTCCGCGCCGTGCTTGCGGGTACCCTTTCAGACATAACTAACTCTGGCACTGGAAAACCAATTGTTTTGGTGCTCGCACAGGCCATGCAGCTCATCCAGGCAGAGAAGGGAGGTTGCTTCGCACTGACGGGCCCTGTGCACTGGTGCCCTCTGCCATCATCTCCCCATACTGTGGTCTGAGGGCTGGCGAGGGAGACCTTCACCCTGCCGGCGAGCTGTGCCTCATGCCTCGGAACAGGAGCGCGCTTGCAGTAGTTTTGTTTTGGGTTGTGATGGATGTTTGACAAGTCTCTCCAAAAAGCCGTGCCTCAGTTTCCCTGTCCTTAAACTGAGTGTAATTTCCTGAAGCAAAGTGCCCCTGAGAGGACAGCTGCTCATGAAACACTAAAAGGCACTGAGGTTTTCTGGTCTCTCTAGTTCTTGCCCAAGTCTGTGGCTTGAATACTCTAGTCCTGAAGTTAATCTCAGCAAGAAGGCTGTCTGCATGCAAACCAGGTTTCCTATGAAACAAGCTAATTTCAGCCTGGCGAGGCAGAGAGGTACAGTGCTCATGGACAGTAAATCCAGCAAGCTCTGAAGAAATCGTCAGCGTAAGCTCCTTCTCCTGCTTCCACCATGGAGGAGGCTGGGCTGCGAGTTCACCCTTTATTGGAGACCCTACGCGAGAGCTGAGCTGTGCACATCGCTCACAGGAAAAAAGGCTTGGCTGCTTCTGCTGTTGCTTGTGTTACTACTTGTTATCGAAAGGGAAAAAGTGCAGCTTTCTGTCTGCAGATAACTTAGACCCACCATTGGCAGAGATCTGATATGTTGCCTTCCTCGCCCCAAAGCAATCACAAGCAATCAAAGTTGGGAGCACGTGACCTGGCAGGGGTTGAATGGACATTGCTTTTCTTTATTTGTTGGCTGCTTACCTGGTGCAACAGGCAGACCAGGAGAATTTCTTAATTAGCCAGGCTCCATCCTGGGTGGCACATGTACACCGCCAATGGGCATCATAAAAGCGTACTTATTGCAGTCTGGCTTGGGAAAGGCCCCGGCGTAGTTGTATTGTTAAGGAAATGGTCTGGGAGGAAGGGAGAGGAGGGGTCCAGTCCCTGGTCTCCAGTCCAAAGGCTGTTTGTTGTCTTTATGTTAAACATTGTTGGATCTAACCTCAGTGGAGAGTGGGTGGAGGGTTAATTTGAGATGCCTTTGAAAACAATTTTGAGCAATGCACAGCAAGATCTCAGGGAAACTATGTATATAAGCTATATCCTGCCTCAAATTGCATAGGCACCGCACTCCTCCCCACTGCCAAAATTAACTACGGTCATCAGGAAGCAGCTGGTGTCACAAGCATGAACCCTTGTGTTCAGCCATCTCTCACTAGCTTTTATATAGTTATATATAGAGAGTTTTTCCTAGTTATTGAGCATCCCCTACCCTTCACCTTTGCAACAGCAGCAGGAAACTTCTATGTGGAGCCTGATCCAGTGTCCTTAATCATGCACAGTTCCTGATGATTTTAGCAGGAGGCTTGCTTCATGGTGCATCGTAGCAACGTGTCCCTCAAGAAGTGGACTGTCTTCTGTCCTTCCTGAAGGAGGGTGGGGAATCCACTGCTCTGGTGGCTGTCTGTCTGTACAGCACCGAAAGTGTACAGGCTATGATACACAGTCCTTAGATTTAAATAGCAATATTAGGGATTTTGCCAAGCTAGATAATACTGAGTCAGGAGTGTTTGTTGATTAGCCTTCCTGTCCATTAAATCCGGGTTGCTTTCAGCTTTTAATTCAGTCTACAGAAATTAGTGCACCCCTTTTCATTAATCTTTTGGAAAATGAGTAGCCGCTTCTCCCTCCAGTCTGGATTTAGGAATATTTGAAAAGTGCATTAATTTCTTCCCCAGAGGAACTTTTCAGGACCGACAGCTCTTTAAGTTGTTCAGTTGCCACAATACATTTGAAAAAGTCAGTGTCAAGGTTTTTGTAATTATTTAAAATATTAAATAATTCAAACTAACAGAAACAAGGCAAATACATAATTTATGGGGAGGGGGCATTCCTCTGCTGTCCCTCTGCTTTGGCAGGTTTTACTCTGACAGACCAGCTTTGCATTCCCAAGGTAGAGACTTTTATTCTGTCTTTGTGACTGTTTAACTCCCTTTTTCTCCTGGGGAGGGGGAGAAAGAATAATTTCTGCTTTCCTTCTCTTTCTTCGTCTCTGATGGCTTCTTCACCAGGGAAGAGGAGACAAACAATGCCGGGACCCTGCTCATTCTTTTCTATTTTCCTTTTCCTTTCTCATCACCAAAAGACGGAAGAGGGAAATGATGGTAGGCACTTAATATCCACTCATCTTTTCGATCCAGCTCTTTAACTTCTTTTGTTATCCAGTAGCATGACGGTCTCTGGCTCATCATTTACTGGCTGTTTAATTTAAATGTATACCCATCAGGGAGCCAAAAGATCCAGTCTTAGACCTCTTTCACATGGTTTGTCTAACCACTTGCTAAATTATTTATCATGGCTCTGAACCGTCTGGAGAATTTTTCTCTTTTTTTTTTTTTCTTTAAGCACTATGATTTGATCCAAAACATCTGTAAAAAATCATGACTGACCTCCCATCTGGGCAACAGTTCAGCTCGGTCCTGAGGCTGGGTAGTGTCAAGTGTGTGAGCTCCGTTTCAAAAGTCTAAAATTCCTGACATGGTGGAATTCTTTTCTTGCATATTTGTTGGCAGAAAGTGGGAA